>CM060834.1:86825000-86850000 GCA_030762175.1 Metallyticus violacea
TATACTGAAAAGTGAAATATAGTTTTTGTCTTTATCATACCTAGAAAATGGTTACGCCGGAAACTTATGGACCTACCTTCTTAGGATTGCATCTAAGCATAAATGTGAATGCAAATTGTAGCTAAGAATTATGAAATTTACGAAATTTCAGCGCTAAAAATAACATATAAGTAAAGAGTCATCGAGAAGTTCCTCAGCACTCGGGTAATGTGACCGCATAGAACAAAGTTAGTACTCCTACATTTCTGACATCCCTTCCTTCTTCCGAAACCGGTTTTAGCAAATAATCCGTTCAACGTTGCTAAGTCAGGACTTTGGAGTGTATGCTTGCCTTGAGCACAACTATATGCTCGGCGCGCGGTCTGTATTATCAACCATACAAAGGTTGCGGAGCGACTTCTCGATGACCCTTTTTGAGACTATCAGCCAATGGGAACGTGCACCGGCTAAGTTTGTCGTACATGACCACGTAAACCTTGAAAAATTCTTTCTTTGTTTTACTTACTCACATAGTATAAATACATTACACACAAAATTCAGCAGTTCAGTATCACTAACAGATAAAATAAATTATACTAAATATAGTTTTACAAGTATAGGAGAAAATAAACATGTGTTAAAACTGTGCATTAATGGAATATTAGTTTTGTAATTTTTGCGGTACTGTAAATGTTAAAGAAAATTAAAGGAAAGAAACGTTACGTCTAATTTTGTTTATCTCTTAAACCCCTGTAAGAAATAGACAATATGAGAGTATAACTTGGAAAAAAAGTATGGCAAATACGGAACACCGTGTTTATTAGAAAGTGCAGAAACGACAAGACAGATTTTTCTTAGCTTTAAATTTTGTTTAAGTGTTGTATCCAACATTAATTTGCGAATTTAAATGCTTTTTCCAATTAATTGCATTCGACAATGAATCCCAAAAGTGTGTCCTCAATTTTAATGAAAACAATGTTTTGGCATTTGAAGCTGCAGAGGTACTCAGATGTCTGCCAAATACAGGTACTAAACTTTTAGTCATGTTCAGACTTGTGGTATAGAAGTTGTAATGTCTCTGTCGCGGACATAGGTGCCCTTAAAATGAGCTCATTGTTCAAAGGATAGGTGTCATGGCGAACTCCAGTCTGTATATGAAAAGACAGAGTTTTCTGGTGTTATGGATTTTAAGATGAGGAAATTGCTTCATTTTCTTGCTGCTTTGTTTTAAAGCTCACAAGAAGTATCACTTAAAATGCCATTTCAAAATACAAGCTAGCGCGCGGATCTCTCCCCTAGTTCAAAGGGATTCACGGAGGTCCGTGGTCCTCGTGGTTTATTTTTACATCAGGACGGCACCTAAAGTCTAAACCGACCTGCCTTTCGGCTGTAAACGATCTCGTCGCCCAAGCGCGCTAAGCGAACTTGGCTACCTGGTTTTCACTGGTAGATAGGTCACGTCTAGCACAGATCTACTCAATTTAAGAGGTGAGGCACCCCAGCATTAAGATAGCTACCACCCACTCCACGACAACAGTGATTCCGGAAAAACCTGCCCCCAAGATACACACCGCAGGCAATCCCCTGGGGCACACTGACGCCGCGGGCACAAATTTACCTCTGAGTTACCGGATCACTGCCACACCGAGTCCAACCCATGCGGACAACTCCCCAACGGGAGGGCCTGGCTGCTTCTAGTAACGTCAGAAGTACCCAGGTACTCAGGGTCCGCAGAGCCCGCATCTGGAGCATCTGAAGACCAACGACAAAAGTGGGGACCATTCAAAATACAGACAAAATGGTGCATTTGTGGGCGATAGTGAATATAATGAAGAATTGCATTTCATGGTTGTATTACGTTCTATCTGGGAATGCCATACGTTAGACCAGTAATAAAAAATTGATTACAGTTTAAAAATGTCAGTAATTTTTTTAGTAGATGTATTTCATCGATATTCAGCAGCACGATTATGCGGGAGCCAGGCTACTAATGAATATTTCTATCAAGTAAATTCAACAAAAATTGTTTTTGATCATACTAAAGCGTTTTAGGAATGTCAGTGAGCCTATTAGGACCAGGACACGAACTTTCAATGAATCTAAGGAGTTTCTTTTTTTATCTCTTCTAAGATAAAATCAGCGCTGGGAATCTCTCGGGTTTGAGGACATGTTTCAGCGTTGGAGTGCCGGAGTAAGATAATATAATAGTTGAGGAAAGAAAAGCAGAGGAAATTTGTCCATTATAGTAGGAGATGGCTTGCTTTTTGTTTCGCCATTAATTCGTTATTGAATATATTAATGTGAACATTATTTTACATCATTAACTCTGTGATACAATGGCGACTATCTCTTGCTTTATTGCCGTCAATAGAACACCTTACTTTTCATTCACGAGAACACAGTATTACATAGGTAATGTTTTTATGACTATCATAGATGATATGTCAAACAGCAGCATTTAAAAACAGCAAGTGAAACATATTTTTATTTGTCATACTCTTTTAGTATACAAGATTTGTGTACCAGTATAAAGTAACTGAACGCACGAGCGACCTATCCACTTGTTTTCCGTCAGCTTAATGCCACTCCTCAGTGTTGGAAATGCATGCTATATCTAGTGTCTCTTACCTGAAACTACTAACTGTAGGGATCGCGATTGAAATACTAGCCATACACAGGCTTTGGCAGCTTTACTAACCGATGGAGGATTGCTGAAGGCAGAGCAATTTCACAATGAAGCAAATGAAATTGCAGATATTTGAAATAGTTATAACGGATATACTATCGATTACGTTCTATGTCATTCCAGAAGGATAAAACAGCTAACAGTTCAACTGCATGTGTTTCCTTGCAAAAGTATAGGGGTCATAACATTTTCTGATGACCAACGCGATGACGATCCTGGTCTAATGGTAACCATACTTGCCTCGTAGATCGCGAGTTCATCCCCGGCCAGGATCGATGAATTTTTTTCATTGTATAATCCTAAGAATGACTTCCTTCCGTAGATTTACGGCAGGTAAAAGAATACCAAGCCTGAATTAAGATGTCTCTGACTAAAATTTATAGATCGTTTCAGGCCCTGAATTGAATGGACGTTGATGACCTGAGAACGTCCAATAAACCAAACACTACCAACGCGGTCGCCAGGGAATGCATCGGCAATGAGCCATCGCTCAAGACCAGCCGGGCTACACGAGGCGGGCTGGTTTAATGAACTGCTACATTGGCCTCGAGTCTCACGTCACTCTGCTAGTGAAACAAAAGTATCTACTCCCAGAATAGAGTTACTGAGAATACTAAATAAGAAATATTAGGTCTATTTAATCAGCGATTTCGAATTGTAATGCGATTCATACATTATTAATATCTACACATTTTAGACGAACAAAGGATAACATTCGTGAAGATATGAATTTAATTTATAAAGAGAATTATGAAAGATAATGGATAATTTCAAAACAGATGCTAGAAAAGTGTGAAAAATGAGGTCAGGGGGTTTCAGCATCTCCTTGCGTGACTTATGGAGTAAATAGTTTATAAGTGCATTAGAGTTTATTACACTGTCACTCTAGCGCTTCTTCCACTGACTCTTGGGTTATCCTGCCCATCTGCCCGCCCCTCTCTAGTGTAGTCTGTCTGACTATGAGTGATGGTTTATCGTCCGATGCATTGCCTTATAGCCCCGTTTGTTATGAAATAATCAGAGGAACCAATATTTCAAATATGTTTCCGTTCGTGAATTTCACTGGCTACGGCAGAGACTGAAAGAAACAGTAGTTGCTCTTAAAATTTCTTGGATCGCACATTTTTTATCAGTTTTTCAAGTGAGTAGTTTGAAAAACAAAATTTAATAGGCAGATGGAAATGTTGTCTAGTTTCTCTGACACACAATTCATATTTTCTGAGGAATTATCATTAAAATGTACCAGTTCCCCATCACTAATTGAACTCAATGTTTGTTTTAAGTTCCTACAATGTGTAAAGGTTAGTTGAATCTACCCTATTTTTCAATACTTTTCAAAAAATAAAAACCACAATTCGTAAGATCTGGGGAACAACGAGGGAAGCTTTTATTTCATAATTTTTTTTCTTCTTTGAGTACATGGCGTATTAATTGTTCCCCATTCAATAATAGAACCTGTTTATTTAAACTGCTGTATTAACTTTATATTTTTCGTGTTGGAACTGAGTTACACCTGAAGTGTGCCTTTAAAGTGAATAGATGACAACGCATAGTATTACACTATTGCACAACACTACTGCACTTAATGAAATCTCACTCTCGACTGCAAAAAAATCTGCCCGACTCTGTCAGAATTTCACATATCCATACCTCTAGAAACATCCTGGAACCAGTCATGCATCCTTTCACAAATGGCAGCAGATAGCAGCGGAGAAAACCGAGCCCAGTTCCAGTCAACTAATGTAGGCGGATAATTATGACGTTGTTAATGTCGGCTTGTGGCTCAGTTGATTAGAGCGTATTGCTACAAACGGGAAGGTAATGAGTTCGCTTTCCCCAGTGTCAAACTTTCTTTTTATTTTCATAATTTGTCTGCACTTTTTTACCATAGTAAAATGTTACCATTTTTATTGTAGAAAACGCATAGATTGCATTTTACTTTTATTTCATATACGTTGCGAATTTAGGTAGGTTAGCTTAGGTTTAAAAAAAATTGCAAAAGCTTTACTGTTACCTCATAGGCTGCAACTTTAGGTTACGTTAGGTTAGGTTAAACGTTTTTTCATAAATTATATTGTTGAAAGCTAATGCCTTTTCCCGTATCAATTATTTCCTTTATGTTTTACATTGCTACATTATAGTTTCCCATTTGCTTTCGCTGTATATGCAATGTGATTAACTTTCTGTGCGTTACGACTGTTATATCCGCCTATATTTGTTGAAGTCACGCTACAACTTCTACGCATTGATGCAGTCATCTCGCGCGGGGAAACTCAACAATTGGAGGGGAGAAAGTCCGTTGGTCGACCGATTCAATTTGGAGCACTTTTAAACTGCTCTCACTAGATAGAAAACTAGTTTAGCGCGGCGGGGAAACTTTATATTCTATTAGTTCAAATAAACACTATAAATTCAGCACCGTCAATTGTAAGTCAATATTCAGGCAGATAGTCAAAATAAAAAGCACCTGTGAACGAATCATTTATATCATATACTCTTCAGGTCTATTTACAATCATGTATGTGTTATGTTAGTTAGATTAGGCTATGTATGTATTAACTGCGATTGGGCTAATACCCTGTGACAATGAAGAATAATGAAAATACAATTATTATTTATAACAAAATACTTAGAAAATAAACCAATTAATTGGTTTAATAAAATACATGCCAACCTAGAATTAAATAAATACATCTCATTTCAATACAAGTAGAATTGATTTTCGTATTTTTAACACATGTCACTTAACTTAAATAAACACATTTCACTTAACTAAAACCATGCCATTCTGTTTAAATACATGTGAAACTACTTAAATATATCAAACTAATTAAATATATTTTAACTTAATTTAATACATATTGACAATGAAATAAATATCAAATTAATTTTACACAAATTAAATTAATTAAATACATATCACCTAATTAAAATGTCAATCTAGTGTAATACACACCAATAGTTAAATACATCAAACTTAATAAACACACCTCAACTAAAATTTGAACATATTTACTTAATTAAGTACATTTCACCTAACTAACAACATGTCAATATAATTAAATGTATAACAATCTAGTTAAAAGCATACCAATCTAGTTTAATAGGTCAAACTAAATAAATTTAGTGTCAACTTAATTTTGCACAAATTAACCTATATAATTACATTTCAGCTAACTAAAACATGTGAATTTAGTTAAATACAAATCAACTAGTTGGATATGTCAAATTAATTAAATTCATGTCAACTTAATTTTGCATATATTAACTTAATTAAATACGTTTATAAAATTATTATCTTTATGAAATATAGTTCATCATATTTAGGCTTACACACTAAAGAAGTTAAGTGTAGCTATTCAATGAATTACAATAAGGAATTAAACAATATTTGAAGCAGCTCACGAAAACTTAAATTTGCACACTAATAACACCCATATCTACTTGTATTAATGGCATATTTCCATACATGCACTTTTAAGTAATTTTAAAATATTTCCAGAGAAGCACAACTATAAAAGTTAACTGTAAGTATTTCATTCTAGTCAAGAGAATTTGCGTACATCCGTTCTTCTGTTGCCTGCATTTGATTTTAAAACTATGGTCGTTCCTACCAGGGTATGTTATTTTTTCTAATCTAGTCATGGTATCCATCTATGCATTTTTTCTCTCTCTGCTAGTGATTCCCAATTTTTCGTTCCCACGTTCCTTTTATCTTTTACGTATTTTGTTGCTCTATTTACGCTGAATTTTTTTCTAGGATATTTATTTTATATAACCTGCATTTAATCCATTTTTATGTACTTAACAGCTTGATATATATTTCTCTGTTTGTTCGTCTATGGAGAGGCTGAAGATATCCATATTTCTATGATGGTTTCACTGTATCAATATCAACGGTGCTTGACTTTGCGATCTCTCAGCTCACAGCAGGAAAATTTGGGCGTATTTCTTGTTGTAATTGTAATATTTGGATATTTATTAACACTTAATATTTGAGAGTTCCTAGAAAAGAATATTTATGCCTTAGTTATTTCGGTCAGCAATAATTATAGTAGTTCCTACGAAATAGGCAAGAATATGCACATCTCTTTCTACTGTAAATATGTATTGAGCTCATACTGGAAAACCTAAGAAGTCATTTGGTTATATAGCTCAAATTATTGCATAATTATCAAAGGCTTCTTTTTTACCTCTTTCGTGTTTGGTAACGTGGAAGATTATTCCGAATCCAACACTTTTACCATTGCCCTTTCAATATTTGGTACAGTTTTTTTGTAGCTTAGTTCTTCTTTTTGTTTTATTAATAGTTATGTTAATTATTACACCAAATATTATTAGAATTAATATTCATATTAAAAGGAATGCCAGATTTTAAAGCTGCTCGGATAATAGCAGGATTATAAACACGTGCTTTTGGTTTTAGAAGAAATTGGAAGATTGATCAAACATTTGGCTAAGACAGACTAGCTTGAACCAATTTTAAAAGTTGTTCTTCGAGAGCACTATGCATAGAGTGGATAAGATAATGTATCGAGCTCCCTCTAGCGGCAGGAAGTGGTTAGAAACTTTCCGCATGTTGGTAAACATAAAGTTCAGGGATTTCATTTTTAAAACCCACCGCTTTGAGTATTACGAACTTAATGAGGTCTTAAAAAACTGCTGGGGTAAGGGTGAAATGTAGCTATAAAAAGTATTCGGAGGGTAAAAGAGTATGGTAGGGCCGAAGGGATTAAAAGAAGGGCACTTATATTCAAATCGGTGTCAAGGTAGTCCTGCATCATTTATTGAAAATATGACGCTTCTGGGTAATGGCTGTAGGAATCTTCATTTAGGAAGAGATTCATGTGTGTACTGTAAACGAACCGCAAGAGCTTAAATTTAATAAAGCAGCCACAGACGTAAGCCTCTGAAAATGCTGAAAGAGAGTGTAAGAGGTAAACCTCTCACATTCCACATTCCACTTGTTGACAGATGATGGGTTTATAGTGTTTCAGTTTGTTTTTCATAGGCAGTTGCTAATATTACGTCGCATATGCCTAAACCTTAGGGTATTATGCTTGATAAACTTCCTAATGTTTCCATAAAATAGTTAGAAATGTTGATGCAAAATGGACAGCATCCATCAATTCTTTGTCACACTTAAATTTCCTTCCTCGAAGGTCCTTCTTCAGTTTTGAGAAGAGGAAACAGTCACGGGGACTAGATATGAGCTGTAGGACTGATGGTCGATCTCCTTGAAGCCGCATTTCTTCACAGTTTCCTTTGCAACAAGAGCACAGGCGTGTTGTCGTAAAGAAGGCGCAGACTACCATTCAGCTTTCCTCGCTTTTTCTCTTTGATGGAAGCACATAGTCTGTGCAGTAGGCCAGCATAGTGCTCCCCATTTGCTCTGGTGTTCCTCTCCTTGAAGATATTGAAGAGTATTCCTTCACAGTCCCAAAATATTGTAGCCACGATCTTCTTGGTTGATCGAGTGACCTTGGCCTTTAGAGACGATGCTTCGCCAGGTTTACGCCACTCACTCCATTGATTGCCTTTTGGGCAAGAGATCATAGTAGAGAACCATAGTTTCATCTCCTGTAACAATGGCTTGCAGAACTTCTTTCTTGTTGCCACGGCAGAGCTCCAATATGCCTCACAACAGATGACTCGTTGCTGCTTTTGGACTGGGGAAAGAAGTCTAGGCACCCATTTTGCCATTAACCTTATTCATGTATAAATATGTATGAATAGTTTGAAGGGCTGTTGTCTTAGAAAGGCCCAATCTTGCTGCTATTTCTGTAACTTTGAGCCGCCGGTCTTCCATATTTCTTCTTCCACAAGAGCGATGTTTTCAGGAGTGAGCACCTCCAAGGGTCGATCTGCACGCTCCTCGCCTTCAATGCTTTCTCGATCTACCCCTTTAGAAAAAATTTGGCCCATTCTTTTAGAGTAGAATATGATGGGGATGCTTCCCCATATACAACGTGCAATCGCTGTTTCATTTCATTTGTAGTAAGTCCTTCTTTTGTGAAGAGTTGAATAACAGGTCAAAACTCCATTTTGAACATATCACAATCTTGTACACATAGTCTTCCATATGCAACTATATCTAAACAACTGGACACAGCGGAGCGGAAGTTAGAGCTGCAATTATTTGTGTAACAGATAAGGTATGACTCCAGATAAGGTTTTTGTAAAGGCTTTAATTCTTATCGGCGAGGTCGGAAACTTATGGACCTACTACCCTAATATGTATAATTTCAAATCTAAGAAATTTATGAGATAATAGTAAAAAATTCCGTACCAATACTACAAAATTAAAACTTTATATATATATATATATATATATATATATATATATATATATATTCATTAAAATCTTTCATTCGTCCACTTTAAGGCACTCTCCTTGTATCACTTCAGAAACCTGTACTTGAAGCTTGTTAAAACCTTGTTCAATTTGTGGCGCTGGATCTCCTGCACGATATCATAACAGCGCCTCCTTTTCATCTTGGAGAGTAAGAAGAGCTCGCAGAGCTCGGGGAACGTGAGGAACCGTTTCGCCGAATGTATTCTGCATGTTCACAGTTTGACTCACGAGAGTGTATATTTATGGTGTTCATTCTAAAAAAGCAATTATCTTCTTTCGCCTTGGAGATTGCAAGCTCTTATAGTGCGACGAACACTATTTGGATTCTGAGTTGTAAATGTAATTCAATTCTTGTCACTGATTATAAACATCCTCATGAGAGTTTTTAATACTGTATTCGCTGTCGAAAAATCCAAAGGCCTTTGGGCGTCAGCTGTGACAGCTATGCCATTTCATGTTTAAATTAGACTTACGGACCACCTGAATGAAATACTATCAGTGTCAGCTATTACTCTGATAGTGATTATACCATCTTCATGAAAAAGAACTTGAATTTGAGTATCACTTTCAGAGATATGAACATGGAATATCAGCCTGATCCATTTATTACCCTCAATTAATGTTCTCACTCTTGAAGAACAGGTCTTAGTTATAACAACTAAATGAGCTTGTTGCTGATTTATTGAATTTTATACACATTTTAATACCAATTCTAAACTCAATTTAAGAAGGGTATCAAAAAGTTTGCGGACATTATTACTTACATTGAGAATAGTGCAATCTGTATTTTTGTCATCACTAGCCTGCGATTTATCATGTACAACGCATTCGAACAAGTGCTAAGTGAAATTATACGCTAAACTTGAGAAATCGTCCACAGAGATATTAAACATGCTTCGACAAGCTTACTACGATGATGCAATGCAAGACGACGCATATTACCCACAAAAATGTTGAAAAATACCGGGAAATGGTTCATGAGGATCGTAGCAGAATCAACGACATTGCTGACATGTTGGTATGTAATTTGGGTGAATGCAGGCATAGGTCCCTGTTTAAACACCGTTGACGAGAAACAGCGTGAATCGCAAAAGGTCCCACGCTCACTTACAAACAACAACTTTTAACGGCATTCCAAACAGCTAAAACTGTTTATCATTCATTATTATTGGTCCTATAAATATTTCCTCCCTTTTTTTCTTGACGCCTCCATTGCCCATTCAGACTTGTAGGATGCTTCCCAGCATGACGAGAGTGTAGCCAACTTTTGAGGTAGATGTGCCTGGAAGGCACCGGTACATTATCTCAAAGAGAGCTGCCGGAGGATAATATATGACAATTCGCCGAATGAGCTCAGAAAACTTATAGCCTAAGTTTTCCAGGAACTCACCTTGAGATCTGGAGTAAACTGCTGATAAAATAATGTCAGGAAACTAACTTGAACCCGCCGCGTAGAAAGCACGAATTTTACCACTAGACCACGGCAGTAGTTAGTTTTACATTATTAATGTAATTAATTGTTGTGATTTTCTTGGAAACTATAAAGCAGTAAACTATCTTGAAATAGTAATTGATCTTATCAATTTATGTACAGCTATGAAATGTAATGTATCTTTAAAACTTCACTTCTTGTGCTCCCACTAGATTTCTTCCTAGGAAATCTTTATCCTCTCAGCGATGACAATGGGGTGTATTTTGATTAGCCGATTTGTAGAATGAAAAAGGGTACGAAGGCGAATGGAGTCCAAGACCATGAAAAGAAATATCCCAAAGGCAAAATATGTCCCAAAATCGTGCAGTATAACTTTTTAAGGAAGTCAGAACTAGATGTACACTTGAGAGAGTCTACCTGCTTTTCGTCATTCAGTGCCTGTAAATATACGCTTGGGTTAAACAACTCAATGAACAAATAAACATTTTTATAGGATGAAAGCTAAATAGCGTGCGAATCGCTCGTTTAGGAGCGTATACGGATGGTTCGACTGTCTTATGTTGCGACTATAGCGCTAGAAGACTCCGCAATCCCTCTATGAGGCAATGTCGGCTCTCCTTGCATTCAACGTAAGGTATTCTCCTTATGGTATGTTGGTGACATGGTTGGGGGTCGAGATGGCTTTGAGGTTTCTCAGGACATTTTAAATGGAGGTGAATCAGATCTTGCAATATATGCTGCCCTATAAAAGTTACAATATTTACAAAGAAAGTTTTGGTTTTGCTCTCTTTGCATATTTGTACAAGGGTTTCCTATACGCAATACATTAGAGAAGTTTCTACCAGCTGACCCAGTAACTATGCTTGCTTAATGGCCTGCTAGTTGACTCCTTAAGGTAGCACCTTAAATATTAACGTATGAATGAAATTATATTTCATCATAAAATTATTTGTTTACACAAATTAATTATGCACGGTATTAATTAATAAATTGAGTGTGCGCTGGCTAGCAACGACCTGTTTCAAGGTATTTAAATACTATTTTATAAAACTTTAAATAATGTGGAAAAAAAATGTGCCTTTAATAAAAAATCTAACATTGAAATTGAATTTAACATGGCAACTATATTACATGCAGTTTATTTATTATAATGGAATAAAATAAATTGTACACTTGTATTATTATTGAAATAAAACAAACTATGAGCTATGGAAATACAAGTGAGTTAATTATTGTATTAAATATTGCAATATAGTTCTGTCAATTTTACTGCTGGTACCCAATTTTGGAATGTTGTATCAGTTTTAGAGATTTTATTGAACATATGTTTAGAGTATTTGTTGTTGGGCATTTGAGATTTTACCATGTTTGTTTTTTATTCAATAAGTAGAATAAATATTTGAAGTTGCTTGCTTGTTTCTTTCCATTTTACTTTCAAAAGAAGTAGTAATTTTAAAATTTAAATGTACCAATGTTGGATGCGGTCTGTATTTATATAGTCGGGGCATGTTTCGGACAAAGGTGCTTGTCCACTGCTGTAACACATTCTTGTTCTAATGACATTTACATGCCTGTGCCAGGTCCTGCCGCGCTCCCCGAACGGATTTTTCTCTGAAGTGATTTCGTGGAATGTTGAAATGAACGTATCCTGTACACAGGTTGTGGACTTCAGGTAACGCAAAGTCGCAATGTCAACGTGTCAAGATGCCAACATTTACGAAAGCTCTAAATGTTCAAATCTAGGCTGCCCAACTACAAATGTTAATGTGCTATTACTTGATTCATCGCCGCGACGACATATACTAGTATACATAAATAGTTATCTTTTTAAAAACCTTGAGGTAACCAGAAAGTGTGAATCTAGCAAATAATGCAGCAGTATATATTTTACACTGAAAATTTTCATAGATATTAAGAAAACTTAGCTAAATATTCTCTGCAAAATTTAATTCTCTGATACACGTAATTTTTTAAATAAATTTAAGCAAAAATAAAACCTTGTTAAAAAACTGGAAACGTTGTGATATAATCATGCATTTTAATTAAAATATTGGTGGAATTGAAATTATTTTTTTTACTTAAACTGCTGACAACATACTATCCTGGGAACTAGAATAACACATATATGCTATTTGCATGAAAGAAATTAATTTTCAAATAAAAAAAATGGAAATATTTTTCACTTCTTATAGGTATTGATTTTATCAAACAATAGCGATATTTAAATACTTCTAGTTACCAAATTTCACACGTGCATACCATTTGTACAAATTTTCAACAAGATTTGTCCAGCTAATCCCGAGAAAAATGCAGATGTATGTCAACATTTTAAGTTATCGGGAGATATGATTTACTTCTGTTTAAAAACGTTTAAAAACCTTTTATATGCATTAGAGGATTAAGATTTACAGGGCATCTTAGTTCAGTTTTCTTAATGTCTCACAAAATTTCATATTGATAACTTTTTAAATTTCTGAGATACAGTGCAAAATGTATGCTGCTGCATTATTTGGTAGACTTAAGCAACGTGGTCTTTATTGATATGTTTCACGAAAATTTACTAGGAGCGTGTTGAAAGAACATTTAAATTATACATCTGACTTATTTATATTCCGTGCAAATTCAAATAGCAATCAGTGACCTAAAGATTAAAGTCAATGATAAAACAGCTACCCCCATGGTGAAATTTCAAACGGTATACATAAATTTTAAAGAGTATCACTTCTTTTGTTTTCTATTGTTACCTAGTCACTTGGATGTTGTTATTGTTTCCTGAAAAATAATGTATTTTAAGTAAAATAACAATTATTAATATTACAGTAAAATAGCCTACTTACGAATTACTGACCAATTCGCTTACGCTGTGCTATTTTTTTGTATGGTCACCATTTTTAAACAATTCATTACTAAAACACTACTAAATGCTCAGTACTTTAATAGTAGTATAATGTATACATTTAAATAACAATAGTGTAGATTGTTAGGCAGTGATGAAAATTCAGAATATGCAATAACAATTGCAACCTTTTTTAAAATTTAAGCATATAAAAGTACAAAATTGGTGCAATTTGAATTCTAAAAATTGGTGGTGTCTTTTAAAGCCTTACATTAAAATTATATTGGTTTTAAACTTCCCCCTTAAATCTAAATTCAATTTTAATGACATTTTTATAAATAGACAGATAAAACGTTTTGAAATGAAAGTCCTGTATGTAAGCAGTAAACCAATCAGATGAAACTTAATAAAGTTTAAACACGAAAGTAAAAAACAAAAATTATTCATTATTTCGGTTAGGTAGGTATTTTTCATACCTTGAAGAGAATGACATTTGGGATAAACATTGTGCTGAAATTTTAATAGTCACGCGATAAACTCAGAAATCATTGCAAATCACGAACGACGAGGAGGAAGTAAACGAAAAAAATAGTTTTACTTTAACACATGAATATGTACACTAGTATATAGTGTGTATGCATATATGCTGTATCTGTGACTTTGTTACAAGCTTTCAGAGAAGATAGAGGTTATCAATACTAACTTTTTTCATATAAGAAAACATCCAAAAACTCTCTGTTTTGGAGCTAGACACTTTGCTATGTCTAACTGATCTAACATTGCAAAATGACAATCCAAAACTTTTGTTACAGATTATAAACTTTAATTAATTGTTAAAATTCTAGTGTTCATTACAGAAATTGTTGAAAATATATTTTACTAACCTCAATATAGACATTGCAACGCCGTACCATCGAATGTTGCACTCTTCGAAGAATCCTGTCTTGTTCCTGACGGCGTTACAGACAATTATGATTCTTTTTATAGGTCCTTTCCTGTTCTGTTCTTCCGCGTGGGTCTCTTCCTAGTCATCTTATCGGAAAAGAATCATTAAAGAGATCGTAGACAATATGGAAGAAATGAGCGGGTGTGCCATCATGCCGCCACCATATGCGCTGGCGAACATCATATGGTATGTCCCGTAGTACCTTGGGCATTACATAGAACTCAAGAAGGCTGCCCATTCGGCAGTAAATCTGGTTTTATCAGGCGGTCGTCCAATTTTCCAGCTCACATGTTCAATTCAAATACCTGTAGGTGATTACTGACATACGAAAGTCAGGATTGTTATTTGCTCAGACTGTAAAGTATGTCATATGACATCAGAAGACAAAATAATACTTAAAATGGAGTTCTTTCTTACACCCAAGTAAAAACTATTTTAGAAACTTATGTTAAGAACTTTTCTGATTTGTGACAGTCGTGATCTGTTACATTCATTCACATGATCCAGTACTTCTTCGAGGTCAGGAGTCCTACAAAGTTACATCATTATCTCTAAAGTGTGTTTCAAGCAATTGTTGGCGATATTTCATAAACAGACATGAACTGGCTGATGTCACAGTGGATGTGCTAAGCGATAAAGCCTTGCAGCGCTTCTTTCACTTTCATTTCTTAACAGTAAGTTCTCTTAATGTGAATCTTTCCGTTATAAATACAATTCATAACATTAAACAACACCATGGTAGCATGACCAACATTATAACAAACAAACTGATTTATTTTACAGCGCAATCAAACTGATTGCTCTGTAGTGTTACATACACCAATTAGCACACTCACAACAAAGTGTCTAGCTCCCAATGGGGCGTTTTCGGTCACGAAAACTGTGCATATTGATCAACGGTTATAAAGTCACAATTCTGTTATATATCGATTGCAATAATATATGTATATTTGTACATAGTGACCCAATGGAATAAGGCGATTTTCAGAACCTTCTTGTGGGACATTCGTGTAGAGTTAAATAAAAATATTTTTGCAAGGAACAAGTAGTACGGTGCAATTTATTAATCTGAATTTATTTTTTAAAAATCACAAGTGACCCAATGGAATATGGCCGTTTCAGAAAGCTGCCATTTCTAACGATTTTGCATTACAGTTATGGTATTGGTTGCTATGTAACTATGCAATTTATTCTATCCATTTAGTAAACAATAATATTGATAATTGGACGGTTGAAAGACGTATATTCATTGTTGTTACAAGATTTATTGAAACTAAGTCAATCTCCTACGTTCAGAGAAGATTTAAGGTAGAATTTAATGCTGAACTTTCAGATGGATGATAATGACGAAAAGTAGTTTTGATTCCAGCAGGATGGTGCCGCCGCTCAAACCGCTCGTGAAATGAACACTGCGGCTCCTGTTTCCTGCACGCATAATTTCTGATGTTGCCCGGCCAGCTCCATCTGACGGCTGCCGACTGTTTTTTATGGAGAACTTGAAAAGTAAAATATATAGCGACAGGCCACGGACCATCATGCAGTTAAAAGAAAATATAACTCGGAAAATTAGGGTCATTGATCACGACTTATAGTAAATTTCGCGAGCGAATTACACAAATGTGCTCGTTGTTATGGAGCCCAGTTAAAAAAATATGCTCTTTGAAAATAAGTTCAGATTAATAACTTTAATTGTGCTACTTGTTTCTTAAGAAAGTATTTTTATTTAATTCTATACGAGTGTCTCACCAGAAGATTCTGAAAACCGTCATATTCCACTGGGCCATCCTGTATATGAAAGTTGCATGTGTTATATTTAAGAAAATTATTTTTCTGAGTTCAAGACCTAGAGGCACGTGAGTATGTAAGGTATCATGATAATCGTTATGGTGGACATTTGGACTTGTTTTTCATTCGAAGGTAAACTTCTTTACGTTTATAAAACTCTAGGTTAGTTTTACAGTGCATTATACGGTGTGGAACACGTAGATTTTAATGCATTATATATACATACACATTAAAATACTTACACATAGATGGCACTCTCGCATTTAATTTATTATAAGACACAAAATGTAGGTTTATATATTTATTTTATAATAAGTACATACTTTTTAAAAATTACAAATAAACATTAATAAATTACTTCAAGTGAATTAAAAACATTTAAGAGAATTTGAATGAATCTTCGTTTTCTTTGTGTTCAGTTTTTACGGATGCCTTGGTTATCAAGTTCAGAATCTAAAAACTGAGATAGCAGTATTGACCAGAAACATCTTTGACCACAAATTTCTCAGAATAAGGAAAAAATATGGACTATCAAAAGTATAGGATAGCTAAACCCTAAAGCAATTTTCCTATCAGTTTTATCCATTCAGTTTCTTTACGATTTATAAAATGCATTTCATGTGAATGGTTTGATGTAAGAATTCTGTATTTCGTTTATCAATATAGCTGCATTGACCAACGTTGATATCAACCATTCGTTCCTCTTTAATCCTACCGTCATTTCGTACCCCTTGCGTTAATTAGCGGACCAGGGCAGTGAGCTGCCCGGAGATAATGAACAGGTCATCTGCAGAGTTTCCTTTATATATGATGTATACTCATATCCGCGTTTACCATGTAGATCTCTGACCTAAGGTATATTCTCATCATAGCATGCCTGCAACTATTTACCCTTAAAGCTCACGTGGGCGACAACCTGTCTAATGTCCTACAGAGAATTCTGATAGGAAAATCGGAAGATTTTAATGAAATAGCTTTAGTGTACTTCGATTTATGGAGTTTGCTTGATCAAGCGCATCAAAAAATAGTACGTATAGATCATATCAGAAGTATATCGTCTTGATAATATTAATCCAAAGCTTTCAAGTATTTGTTGACGAATTGTCCACAAAGTGGCAATGTTATCAACCTGGCCATTGTTGTCGTCTGTAAGAAAACTTATAAAACGCCCAAATTGGTGGTAGAATTCATTCCGAAGACCCCATGCTCCCAAAAAATACGCTCGACAAACCATGGATTGAAATACGATATATGATTGTTTGAAAGTAACCCTTTTCTGATTTATAATTCTAGTTCGCCAGTTTTGTACCATGTATAAACAGCTTTTAAACAACGTTCTTCCAGTGATGTTTGCAAGGTTCCTCTTGTAAAATGTGCCAAAGTGAAAACCTTTAGAAATGTAGGGATAGTTGCAATAAATATGCGGATGTACAAGTAACCTACTTTGAAGGGGATTAGGAAGTATTCAATTAGATATAGAACATTTTTTTTCCCGGCCTATGGTATGATTCATTTTGTACATACGAGGGTAGGTCCATAAGTTTCCTGCCTCACCGATAAGGAGCATGGCCTTCACAAGACTTATCTGGTGTCATACCTTATCTGTTAAGTAAACAATTGCAGCTATAACTTCCGCTCCGGTGTTATCAATTGTTCAGATATAGTTGCATAAAGAAGGCTATGTGTAGAAGATTGTGACATGTTCAAAATGGAGCATCGAGCTGTTATTAAGTTGTTCACAAAAGAGGGACTTACTGCAATTGAAATTAAACAACGATTGGGCGGTGTATGTGTGAAAGCATCCCCCTCATGTTCTACCGTAAAAGATTGTGCCAAACTTTTTCAAATGAGTCGAGAAAGCAATGAAGACGAAGAGCGTGCAAGTCGGCCCTTCAAGGTGCTCACTCTTGAAAACATCGCTCTTGTGGAAGGAGAAATTATGGCAGACCGGCGGCTCAAAGTTACACAAATAACAGCAAGGTTTGGCTTTTCTAAAACAACAACCCTTCGAAATATTCATGAGCATTTAAACATGAATAAGGTTAGTGCAAGATGGGTGCCTAGATTTCTTTCCTCAGTACAAAAGCAGCAACGAGTCATCTGTTGTGAGGCATTTTTGGAGCCCTGTCGTGACGATGAGAGAGAGAGAGATGTTCTGCAAACCATTGTTACAAGAGATGAAACTATGACCCTCTACTATGATCCCTTGTCCAAAAGAGAATCAGTGGAGTGGCGTAAACCTGAAGAAGCACCGCCTCTAAAAGCCAAGGTCACTCAGTCAACCAAGAAGATCATTGCCACAATCTTATGGAACTGTGAAGGAATACTCTTCATTTACTTCAAGGAGAGGAGCACCACAGTAAATAGGGAGTACTATGCTGGCCTACTGCACAGACTACGTGCTTCCATCAAAGAGTAAAGGAGAGGAAAGCTGAGTGGTGGTGTGTGCCTTCTTCAAGACAACGCGCCTGTGCACACAGCTCTTGTTGCAAAGGAAGCTGTGAAGAAATGTGGCTTCAAGGAGATCGATTATCCACCCTATAGGCGAAATATAACTTCCAGTGACTATTTCCACTTCTCAAAACTCAAGAAGGACCTTCGAGGAAGGAAATTTGTGTGACGAAGAAGTGATGGATACTGTTGATACTTCCTTTTACGGAAGAACAATGAGGCGGAAGTAGGTTTTTAGACACGACTTTTGTGTTTTTGTTGACTGCTCTAACAATGGCGAAATTAAAATGAAAATTAGAAGTGTGTGGATAAGTGTAAAGTATCAGAGCTCTTTAAAAACACGACTGTGTGAATAAAAACATGGAATTAATAACGAACGCTTAAATCTTGGTAGTGCTAAGTATGAAAGTAAAGCAAATTAATGAAATTGGATTTAGAAGACAGGTACAGGCACAGCATGTTCAAAGGTATTGAGAGAAGAAAAGAACGGTTAACTAATAAGTGAGAACAGAGATGGTTGAAACAGATATTATGAAGCCAAAAGAAAGCATTGGGTTTATATGGTGATAAATATAAATATGGTGATAACAGGGGCGGCCGTGAATAAGAGCCAGGTCGGCCGGGTCCCCATCTTCAAAGAAACTGCTTAATTTATTTACCATTTTCTTCTCTCCTGGTCAACTTAAAAAAAAAAAAAACAAAAAAAAAAAACACGAAAACAAAGATGTGTAACCGATTAGTTCTTAATTGTATCTTAACGCAATAAGCGCATTTCCTTTCTATTGTAGTAGCGTTAGCATGCGGGTCCATCGTTAGCGAGGGAAGCTCATGGGCCAGCCCGTAAAATTGTATGCTATAAACTTATATCTTCATGGGACAGCAAAGATTTACAAGGACTTATATTTGATTTCCTCCAAGACTTCCTCCTGCTTTTTTTCTGTTTTCTAGGACCAGCAGCAAGATGGCTCATGGCCAGTGTTCTGTGTTTTCTTAGGAACCGGATGTTTAGGGGTTACTAACACCATGCACAACTGACTACAGAAGTTGTTTTCGCATTCTGTTTGAAATTGGGTTGTTTTTTACTGTTTGTCAGTGGAAAGTTGACTTTCACTGGTAACTGGTAACTGTTAAATTAAAAAAAGCGTATCTGTTTTGTGGCAATGAATAAAGTGAACTTTTTATTGAAGACTTCCGCGTCTAAGTTTAGCTGTTACGTTGGAAGTGAAATGAATTGCATCTCATAACCGAAAACCACAAGGGCTTACTTAGCAATATGACACAAAATTAAGAACATTTTTTGTTATATGTTTTGAAAAAACCTCTTGGTGAAAGCGTGTGAAGTGAGAAACGTATCTTGTATAAAGGAATGAGCTTAGAAAAGAAATAAAAAGGGCAAATTTCGTTTCTGTATAGGCCGACGAAACGACAGATATTACTGACAGGTCACAATTTGTTGTGATATTACGATACATCAGTGGGGGTAAACCGGTTGAAAGACTCATAAAATTCATTGCTGTTTTTGAATTGACTGCAGAAGGCTTAAGGCATACTTTAGTGTTAAGCAAAAATAGGGTGATTTGATACATATCTTGGTTAGCATATTAATAGAGGGCAACAGAAATACTGTATAGGTGGTCATAAAGTTTGCTTTATATATATTATGATCACAATTCACTCTGATTTCAACGTTGTATGGCAGTTATTTAAACACGAGCGTTTCGAGCGACAATGAAAAATGATTAAATTGAAATTCCTGGTGTGATTCAATTCTTTTTATGGAAGGGAAAACAACAAAGTAAATTCATGAGAAGATTTTGCCTACATGGGTGACTTATGCTGTTCCTACAAAATTGTTCGACCTTAGATGAATGAGTTCAAAGCGTGGCAAAACGAAGACGCACCACATCCTGGAGTTCCAAAATCAGCTGTGAGGCCAGAAATCATTGATTAAATTCATAATATTGTTTTAGCTAACGGACAAGTGGAAGTGCACAAGCTAGTACAGGCCACAGGCATTTGAACTAAGCGGGCTCATTTTATTTGGCTCACTATTTACGACATTTTGTGATTATGAGCAAAACGTGAATCGTTACTATACGCAGAAACATAACAATAATCTAAACAGTATCGCATAAGGCGAAACGAATAGCCAAAAAAGTGTTGTTCCATCATGACTTCAGGACAAATAAAATCGAAATGTGTTTTTTTATGCTTCCGCACCCACCACATTCACCTAATCTCACTCTCTCGGATTACAACACGTTTCCGAAACTTTCTGCTTTCCTGACTGAACAGAATGTTAAGCCAAATAAAGAGGTCATACAGGAGGTCAACGAGCATTTTGGGAGTCTCGAAGAAAATCACATACATGAAACTGATGAAACGTTGGAGCAAGTGCATGGAACTTCGAGGACACTACATGGGGGGGGGGGATTACATTGCCAGACTGAGCTTTTTCTCTTTAACATCACACCATCCTCATGCATTCTTTTTCGTATCTTTTTAGCACTGGCTGTTCACGGATGCTAAACGGAACTTTAAAAATATAAATAATACATAAGTATAGATAGCATATGATGTTGCACTGTTTTTCTCTAGGAGAAGCATCATCAATCACTGTTATAGATGACATCACCACCCACACACTAAACTGTCGACGACGGGTAGGGAGCTCCGCAGTGATAGAGTAAAAAAGTGAAGGTTGTTTCAAAATAATGGGTTTAGCTAATAAGGTTCCTAGGGAAGGAAAACAAAGGACAGGGAGCAAAGGAACGACGGAGAAAATTCAGATATAGTCTTGAAAGAGCTTAAGTTTGTGAATTCACGGTAGAATTGTAAGCATAAACTTCAAAAATAAAAGAATAGCCAAATTGTGAGAGGCCACTCATAAAGACGTGTTGTTAGAGCACAAGGAAATATCACAAATAATGAAATTAATGGTAAAAAATCTTGTAGCTACAATAAAAGGAGATTATATCATAAATAGGGTAACGTGAAAATAAGAAAAATCAATGGTATCATCACAAAGATATTTTATATACGATATTTCAACAAAAGCTCGCCAAAGCCGTGCCTGAGGCAAAGCGCTGATAAAATCCAAACTACTGAAAAGACTCCCAGTAAATGAAAAGAGTTTATCCATAAATTTAGTTAGCTTAACATGAAAGAAAATTTGAATAGGAGTACAAAAAACTCAGAGAATGACACGGATGTTTTCACTTTGACATTAATAATTAAATCAAGGAGGTGTTTGCAATTAAAAATTGCTTCCATAATCACCGATAGGTAACCTAATATTTTGAGGACATTTATAAACATTTGTTTGATAATTAATTAGAGTAGAAAGTAAAAAGTTGGATAACAAATAGTAAACCTTAGTCGTCCTGGAGTATTTTATCTGTAAGGCAAAGAAGAAGAATGTAACACAAGAAGATTTTGCGATTTTTCTACACGTAATAAGTATTCTCTGAAATTCGAAAACAGAAATTGGACGTTCTAGTGTTCTCCGCCAATAGTATGCTAGTGTTTACAAGATTTCGTCTATTGAAATTAAAGATTTTCTAGCCCCCTCCTTAGTCTAAAGGTCAGCTTTGTTGTGTTCACCTGCTTATAAAGTTTCTTAAGTTTGGAAGGTCTGGAACGGGGACCAACCATCCTCGCGAGGACAAATGAGGAGCTGCCCGATAGAGAGAAGACGCATTTGATCCTAGAAAGCTGTGTGAAGGTGATTGGTGGTGTGAAGGTATGCTGATCACAATACTGCCCTCTACCGAGGCTGTTGCACCAAGAGAAAGGAAGTAATTTAAAAATTGAATCGGTTATTTGTAGAAACACGAGAGTTACAGAAAGTAAGTTATGAAACAAAGACAGTATATTGTCTACAATATTGGTTGTTTCATTTACATCTAATCCACATTTACAACATGATTATGAGTCAAAGCCTTGTATTACAGAGGTATTAATAATGGATTAATTCATTCCATATATTTTAAAAATATTTTATAAATATTTGTAGTCAAGTTGTTCCCATTAGTAATAAATAATTATTAGGATTCCTATTACACAGTAATTACTTTTTGTTAAGCTTTGGGATACATCATTACAAATTAAGAAATACCTTAAAGATTTTACATACTGTTTTAATCTCAAATTTAATTAAAATATTAAACATGAAATAGCCATTCTACAATATTCACTTCCAACTGAATGGGGAATAAGTTATCATTTTAACGAAAGTAAATGAATTTCATATTACAGACCTGACAGCAAATAATACCAGTGAAGTGTACACTCTCTCTATAAGAAGTTCCTATTATTTGACTTACCAAGATGAAATAAATGTGTTTCTAATCCATCATTATTTGGCGATGTTGCTACAACTCCAGAATTTCTTCAATCACGAGTAAATATAATACAATCTATAATGTTGTTTCGGTGTACCCTTTCCTTGAGAAGTAACAGAAGTTTATCTTGAAGCATTGGGGCCACCAATGCTTGAAATCCAATATATCAAGTTTTACTTCTGTTACTGAGAATTTATTAAATTTCCTTGATTTTGTGATCAGTTCCATATATTTAGAATATACATTGATTATATAACAATGCAGAATCAAACGCGTTGCTGCTCCAACGTCCTTATCACAGGTAAGACCTGCGTATCCCTATATAGGCAAGTATTTAATTGCTTCTTAGTAGCAACTAGTGCAACCAAAAGCCTAAAAACCAAATGGTTTCTGCTGTGATTGCCAAATGCATTCGAGAAGAGATGACGTTTTTTTCACTGCATGTGGGACTTCATCATTGATAAATCTCTTCAAGGATTCTCACACTCTCTTTTGCTTCGCCCTCCCGATAGCTATAAATGATGCTTTATGTATCCTGACGTTGCGTACGCATAAAATTTAAACATTCACAGCTTTCGGTAGTAGAAAATGTACTGGTATTTCAGGTAGTGCTAAATTTTGTATATAGTCTAATGATATTGCTACAATATCAGCATTATTATTACATATTTCTTTGATATTTTCCAGTTTTCAGTATGCCCTTTTGTTTCTTATCTTGCGCACCATGAGCTCGGCACTTGCAGATATTTTTGCATTGTCATTCAGGTGTATGGATTTTAGTTTTACAGGTAATGCGTTTCCTTATCAGGTGGCAGGTTTTCCCCAGAGTTCTTGAGTTAATGTGTTTCCCGCAATGGTCTAGAGGAGGGTCTCTTACTTCACGTTACAGACAGGGCTGAACAAGTGCACTTGTACTTCCAGCGCCCTAGCGGCTAGCCAGAACCAAGCGACAGCGGAGAGAGCGGAACTTATCCACACACACACATTATTTTGTAAATATAAATGGATAGGCATGGGTAAATTACTGTAATGAGGGCATTATTAGGCTGGTGAAATGTTGTAAAGATGGGGCATGTGCTCTTATTCCAATTCGTAACTAATTCATATATACGCACACTAACCTAATCTGTCGGCTAACATCAGGCAAATCCTTGAAACCGATGGGTCTATTGGTTTAGCGAGTAAATGACTGTAATTGTGTCAAATCTTCTTTAACTCGGGAAAAGAAAAAAAAAGGGGGGGGGAACCATAGGTTGGTAGTATTTGAATCCATTGTCCTGTCTTTACAATTGCAGCATAGCGACCTAACCGACAGGGCTATTGCTCAGTGTTATTATCCAGCTAATAGGTGTCAGTCACTACCTTCGGCTCTCTCAGCTTTCGCTTACTTCTGACTAGCCGCTCTGACGCTAGCAGCACAAGGACACTTTTAAGCCCTGCTTGTAATGTCATCTTGGACTCTATGCTGAAGCATGTTGCATAAACGGAGAACACGATTATTACTAACTTTGTGAAGATTTATATAAAACATGAATGCATTTATCATGGACAAGAACAAAGTAAGAAAAATTACTGTTTCATATTTTGAGCTCTTCTGCAGGGGAACTTTCTCCCTTTATGATGCATGTAGATATAAATCTTAGAATCGAATGATACAATCCTGTCAAAAATATATAATCTCGCAGTGTCAGGTATTTTATCGAAACACTATTGCTGTTGCTAAAGCAGTAGAAACAGTAGAACTACAAAGTAAAAGTCAAATGCCATTTTAATTTTTTATGCATACTTTTATTTATACGGTCACTGCAGATACTTATCAATAAAATCGTATTGATAAACTTCTTAGACTCCTTCTATAACTTAAACTAAAATAAACAATTACACTATATGCTCGGATCTCCTTGCTCTCTTGCTGCTATTTCTTTCCTTTGCAATTAATTGTTGTGGACTTTTTTTTTACAATATTTTATCATTTTTCATTGGTACTCATTGCTGTTTACTACATCTTCCTTTCACTTTTTAACACGTAGAACCAAAGGCATTGTTGTTAATTTTCGCTACAAAGAGCGCAATGCATCATGGTGCACCATATATAGCATTTAGTGGTTGCAAAACCACATAAGTCCAGTGCTGATGTTTTAAAACGAAGGAAGTATTTTTTTTATCAAAAAATGGAGCACCTGCCTG
>CM060834.1:86855000-86925000 GCA_030762175.1 Metallyticus violacea
CTTTATCTGACCAATGAATGAGACAAGGGCGTTCATCGACTTTTAACACATATAGACAATATCGTTAGAAAATATTTTTAACATTTACCTTTGGTACTCACTGCTATTCACTACACCTCCCTTTCTCTTTTTAACTTCAGAGGAACTCGTTGAGCCCGCAGTCATTGTCTCTACAACGAGGGCAATGCATCATGGATGGGCCTCTTAATTCACAGGTAAGAGAATTCAGCACAGTTAAAAATAGACTAGAGTATTGCAAAAGAAAAGAAAAAGTGTGATATATTATAGGAGCTTTTGAGCTAAAAATATTTTATATAACATGGGGTGATTCTGTTATAGATAGTTATCACAAAGAGAGAACGCATTTTCTCCTGGCTTGGTGAATTCACTCGAAATTTGAAAGGAAAAAAGGGCTCATTATGAAAGTGACCTAAGGGAAAGTAGCTCTGACAAAGAACCTTGATATTGGTATATACTAGAGCGAAAAGTTGGTAGCCCCAAACACTGTACTCGAAAGTTTTGGAGATGTAAAGACTGAATAATGGGCGTCGGAAAGTTTTAGATTGTTCCAACAAATATAAAACAATTGAAACTTTAATAAGAAAGGAATAAGAAGTAAAGCACTCACTGTAATTCAAGATTTTGAATATTAATTCTTAGACAGGAATACTCTAAGGGCCAGTTTATAAAGAGTTAACTCCAGTTAAGAGTATACAATTAATCTTCAGTTTTGGAATTTTTGATTGTATAAACTTAACTTCATATTAAATCTAACTGGCGAAATTTCTCAAGTTAAAGCACCAACTACAGTTTAGTAATTGTTAAATAAAACATTTCTCAGATTACACATGACGAGTTTTGCATAACTGCTAAGGTCATCAGCGCCCATAACAACTTCACTTATAAATAAAATAGTTACTTTTATTTTAATTTCGTCTGGATAAAGTTTCTTCAATGTTTCACTTTTCGTTTCCGCTTAATAGCAACAGACAAAATTGCGTTCAATTGCAGATTGTT
Source organism: Metallyticus violacea (assembly GCA_030762175.1). NCBI lineage: Eukaryota > Metazoa > Arthropoda > Insecta > Mantodea > Metallyticidae > Metallyticus > Metallyticus violacea. The sequence continues at coordinate 86,856,018 of CM060834.1, forward strand.
AGATCAACCTTACAAGCGGCATTTTGTACAGAATGCTGATTTCCGACATCTTCGAAGATAAATTTAACTGTGCCCCTCGTGTTTTTCATGAAATAAATTATTTGTTCTTAGAACTGAATGACAAAAATTCAAAATGCGATTTCGCTTAATAAAAATGTCGAAGAAATGGAAAAGATTTTACGCCCCCTATTAAATGACGAACTAAACGAAAGCATGCTTGAAATTCCGTGTTCGTGATGTTAACTTCAAGGTTCTATAGAATGGGGAGCTTCCAAATAAATATTGGGGGTATATTCAAAGCGGAGAAAGGAACGGAACCATCTGTATAGTTACTATGCAATAGCAGCGCTGAGACCCCAGTTCATTAAAATGTCAACCGAAAAAGGTGGTATAAAGAAAGTGATGCTAGGTTTCTGTAACATTCGCAATTTTCCTGGAGTTTTATATTTTATACATACCCATTATATCGCCTGGGGGTTAATGCAGAAGTCTTCAGAATCGAATTATTATACTCTTTGGCAAACTCCCCCTCCCCCATATACGTTCTTTATGCTTATTTGAGAACGAGTATATTTTGTTTAATTATTGCTAAAATTTGCTGCTCACATTAGCTTTGACTTTTTCATATCCATGTTTTAAAATATATTAAGCGAGAAAACTTAATAATTATTGCTTTTCTCAGGTTGAACAGTTCAACCTCAACTCGCTGTAAACACGATGTTGCCATAGGTAAGACGGGTATTGCAAACTCGAGGTTATGTAGCCTGAGATTATTTCATGCAACAGAAATGATAACTGACCTCTGGCTACCTTTGAAATTACAGTTAAAAGTAATCTCTAATTAGCAAAATTTATACAGCTGACCCTTGTCAAAATAATTCAAGTTTCATTCCAGTCTTCAGGTTTAAATTCTAGTATTCAAATACTATAAAAATAACCTGAACATAACGCATTCCCGGTAAACTATAGTTTTTCAAACAACGTTTTAAGAGTTGTGATAGTGAAACAAAACATTAATTTAACAAACTTTTTTACACAACATTCTACTATAAAATGCTATGTTATCATCAAAGAAAATTGATAAACCAATATTGTATTATTAATATAATAGCTTACGACTGTATTTTACTGCACACACACACACACACACACACACATATACATGGCAAAAGGCTACGAATCTGTGACTTAAGAGAGTTTTTTTTTAAATGATTTATTTATGGACGCTCTTTAACAGCTCAGGTCATCAGCGTCCTATTCAACTCAGGGCGTGAAACGGCCGACAAATTTTGCTCAGAGGCCTCTCTTTGAGGCTTGAGGTTCTTTTTCGTGCCGTAAATGTACGACACGGGACCGAAGGCTTTACTTCCCTTCCGAAGGAAGTCATACTTAGGATTTTTACGCCCCGAAAAAATCCATCGGTCCTGGCCGGGTTCGAATCCGCGATCTTGGGTTTAGGAGGCAAGTATGGTAACCACTAACTTAAGAGAGTGTTTAAATTGGTAGGTATTCACTAGAACAAAAATATATGTGGTATTTTTATATCCTTTATTAAAAGCTACCTTTTGGGAGTAAGAATAAGCATATTGATGAGAAAACCATAAGGACAAAGTAAAAACTAACACATAACATGGCTCACAGTGTTTCAATGGAGCTAAAGTTTGTATGAGGCATTGCCAGAGGAAAGGCAATAGCACACAAACTTGACCTTGTTATTGTACAGTCCGAGAGTTCATAATAGCGGTAAGCTTGAATATTATGCAAAGGACCGTTTGTATAGCAGTCGTCAGAAAAGGAGTTCACTTCATTTTATTGGGAACTACAAATGAGTAAAAGGCCCACTCAGAACCTATGGATGACTTTACTCAGGGGAGGATAATTGGGAAGCTCAAGGAAGGAAAGAATGTGATAAGGTATACTCAGAAGTTTGGTGCTGTCCATAGCTTCATATTGCGAGCATTGAAAGACTGCTTAACAACAGGTACATCTGTGCAACAGACCGGTGAAGATCATCCACGGAAAACCACATCGCGTGAGAACTACTATAAACTCTGAACAGCCAAGAGGAACAGACGCCAGTCAGCGAATAACCTTGCACAACAGGTGCATAGCGACACAGTCGCGGTTTACTGTAGGCAGATTACACAGAGACGGACTGTTGCCCGACGTTCAGTAAGGTGCAGAACTGCCTGCTCATCGAAGGCATCGTTTACAATGGCGCAGAGAACACAAGGACTGGACAGCAAAACAATGGAGTACCAATGGCAGGAGATTTAGTATCAGCAGATTCTCGGTGCAAGCTTATCTGACGAGAGGTTGAAACCAGGAACTACCCCTCAAAGAATACTGAAAGGGTGGTTCAGATGTTCTCGTCCGGAAAGACATTCCTTTGTATGGACATACAGAGCTGCAGATATTGGATCATGATACTGCTACTGAAATGAGATTATTGTTCCCCAAGTGCATCTGTTCTGTGTTGTTGTTACCTCGAGTATATATACATGGATGATAATGCTAGGGCACACCGTACTGCAGCTGTTGACGAGATTAGAAAAGCAAGGATATTCTGCGGATGGACTGGTCTGCATGTTCCCTCTATCTAAGAGTAAATCCATTAGAGCGTATGTGGGATACCTTGGGAAGAGGCATAGGACACATGAACGCCTGTTGAAAATATGTACAGCAGCTGAAGACCGCGATGAAAGAAGAACGAGTATGGAGGGACGTTGTAAAGCATCCATAGGTGATTATATCCCCTGCTTCCCTTGTTTACATCTCTCATTTAAGTTTTTTGATAGTATTTAACGCCTTTTTTTTACTATTGAATGAATACATGAATGGTGTTTAACGCCCGTTTTTGCTACAGAGGCACCACAGGCTATGGGCACTGATGATACATGAGATGAAATGAAATATTGGGAAAGGATTTATTTTTGAGGAAGGAAACGTTCCAGGCCTAAGTTAGGGTACTTTTTTTTTAATGAGGACTGAGGAAAACCTAAATCAGGGAGGACGGTCCTGGCGGGACTCAAATCCCAGATCTCCCATTCACGAGTTCGCGCCTTAACGACCTCGGCCACTCGTGACTAGGTGCATCCCTATTTTATAAGGTACTGCTATATAACCATTTCTGAATAAATAAGAATATAGACTTTTCTATTTATTTTTCCTTTTATCAATTAATGTTTATTGCTTCTGCAACTTACAACGTACTTCTGGTACAATTTCTCACAGATATGTATTTTGTATATATATATATATATATATATATATATATATATATATATATATATATAGATGTAACTCAAAGATTACATCAACTTTCATCTATAAGTATTTTATCTCTTCTGTATAGATACCAGTTGTAGTTTTAAGTCACATATAGTTAAAATCGCATTAATAATAATAGTAATAATAGTAATACGTTGCAGGTACTCCAGAAGATATTGCAATAAAGAAAAGAAATCAACAAAAGTAAATTAAACTATGCATATATCTGCGTTTTACTGAGGACTGTATAGAAATAAAAATACAATTCAATCATCGCTGTGAAAGTGTCTCCTCCAACTCTGTAGACATGTATTTTAAACATGTCACAGAGAAAAGTTTTTCCAATGTCGTTGTCTCATAAGTTTATGGTGATTAAATTGTCAGAACGTCTGTGTCTCCAGGTGATATATGGGAGAAGTAGCAAATCTAGTTTCACGATAATGGAGGTATATATTAGCAGAACTGGAGGAGAAAATACTTCCTTGTTTGAAATTCAGAAACTATACTTATGATGGAATTTCACAGTAAGTGAACATGCTCCTTTTAAGCGATTGCATTATCATAAATATTCAAATTATTGTGCCCTTTTTCCCCTTCAGTACAACGTATTTTCTGCTGTGTACAATGTCACAGACTATATGGAAACAACCACTGAGGTCACCTACACTAAAGCTTCTAAATGTAACGCACCATTTGCTACTGGAAAGCCCATCCGATTTACTTAAAGCAAAATATAGCAAAACACATCTCCTGTAACGATCGACAAGTTTCTGTGTTTGGAATGAAATCGCGGGTACAAGGATTACCTCAATGAAACAAAACTATCAGGGAAACTCGGTGCATACACCGGAATAATCGGAATTCGATGAACGGATTGCATGTATAACCAAAGAGAGGGTACTCCATCAGATGTTAAGGGAATCTAAGCTGATAAAATATTACAATTCAAAATGATTGCATGTAGAAATAACAGCAAACATGAATAGGTAAATTACTTTTTTCTTTTATCTTACTCTGTTATTGGGTTTGTTTTTATATACTAGACGTATAAAGTAAAGTAGGTGGGTATCTTTCGGTTCCGATTTGTAGTTTTGCTATGAATAATGCATATATAGGTATTTTACTAATACTTTAAAGTGAAATATTAATGCATATGTTTAATAACTTCGCAGTAGTTTGTCATGTTGATCTTCTGCCATTACACCTAAATAGACTAATATTCTCATTTAATTTTGGGATACGCGTTATATCTAATATAGGAAACTGTAATTTAGCTGTTTTACTATGCAAGTGGACTGGGTCCGAAACTGGTAGATCACAGTTACATACACCAACAGTCAAGGACGCTGATAAGTGTGTTTAGAGCAGTGTAAATCTACGACATGGGACTTGAGGTTTTACAACCATTCCGAAAGAAGCTATACTTGGGATGTTTACGTTTGAAAAGCAATCCATCCACTCTGGCAGGGATTGAACCCGCGATCTTGGATCTACGAGACAAGTCTCACTGATCAAAAACACAATTTGTCTTGGGTTTCATCGTTTTTTTTTTTTATTTGCTTTATTTACGGACGCGCTTTAACATCTCAGGTCATCAGCGTCCCATTCAATTCAGGACGTGAAACGGCCAACAAATTTTAACCGCCACGGGCGGCCGAGATCGTTAAAGCGCGGACTTGTGAGCGGGAGGTCTGGGATTCGAATCTCACCAGAACCATCCTCCCTGACTGAGGTTTTTTCCAGGTTTTCCTCAGTCTTCATAACTAGCAAATGCCGGGGAGGTACCCTAAACTTAGGTCTGGAATGTTTCCTCCCTTAATAAAAAATCCTTTCCCAAAATATTCTTTCATCTCATGTATTATCAGTGTTCATCGCCTGTGGTGCCTCAGTAGTAAAAATGGGCGGTAAAACACCATTAAAAAAGCCGACAAGTTTTGCTCAGAGGCCTCTTCTTTCAGGCTTGAGGTTCTTTTTCGTGCCGTAAATGTACGACACGGGACACACGACTTTACTTCCCTTCCGAAGGAAGCCATACTTAGGATTTTTACGCCCGAAAAAATCCATCGATCCTGGCCGGGTTTGAACCCATGACCTTGGTTTCAGAAGGCAATTACCACTACACCACCAGGACCGACTCATTTTTATTAACTATTTGTTAATAATCAATCATCACTGTGCATAACAATGTTTCTCACGAACTCTAGGACGAGACGTAGTAAATATATCACAGTAGTTCCTATCTTAGAACTTCCGTTCAGCATAGAAAGGGATGGATCACAATTTAAATTTCCTCTGTATAAAGTAATAGCAATAGAGGAAACAAGTAATTTTCTACGAAAATGGCAGTTACGCAGCATAGTTTAAAAGAAAATTTAGCGCATTTTGTTAAGACCAGATTCAAACTGTGTGTAAATAAGAGATGAATAATAAATATTATGACATTTGACATTTTCAGCCAAACTTTTCCAAGATCGCTATTTTGAGCCATGGAAGACTAACTCTGGTTCTTGAAATTCAGCACCAAAACATAAAACATCGTTTATAAATATATCCTTTTTAATTATATAGTGAAGGTATAGAGTTGACAAGAAAAATGCACGTTGCGTGATAAAACGGGTTTGATAGTTTTTTTTTCTCGATAATTTCACGGCGATATCAGACTGTGATTGGTCAAAGTTCAAAATTTTGTTTCGTTTCATTTGTCGATTTTAAGATGACGTCACATAAGTGAAATAATCAATATAATTATTTGTAGCAGTATTCATATAACAAACTTAATAATTACTGTACGTAATATAAACTAATTTAACTTAATTAGTGCTATGTAAAACTTAACATTTTTATAAATAACGTACATACAGGGCAGGTGTTTGACCCTGTACCCATAAGAATTACAGTTGTTATTACACTCTGCTGGTAAAATAAACGAATTATTGTAGTTTGATAATTTTGTTTACCAGAAATTTCAATTAAGTTTCTTAAATATAAAAGTGTTAAGACTTTAGAAGTTTCTGTGTGTATTTAAAAAAAAAAAGGAACAAATATTTAAAGAAGCAAATTAATAGTATATGTACGAAGGTTTATTTCTACGATTGATACTGATAAAAAAAAACGCTCTCTTTATTTATACAGACAAATGTTTATCCCAAACTCTGACATGCGCTGCCACATTTGTTCATCCCTTGCTCACTATATTGTTCTCGGCACGAAAACGTAAACAGCCCTTTAATGATAGGACTTTGTAAGGTCACTCGTGTACCCCAGAAACTTCACAATTTCTGAAGTGAAATAAGCAAATAGTGTGTCACTGTTGATTTATGTGAGAAATTCTCGTCCGTTCCTAAATTAATTGCAGTTATAGTATTGAATTCAATAATGAGAGCACTTGTTTATAAAATCAGAAATAAGAGACAAATGTGTTAAATTTTGAACACAATTTAAAGAGTAATACGAGTGTTGTATTGTTAGTTTACCTACTACAGTAAATCTAATGATAGTACAGCTCTAAAGTTTATGTACATGTTTTTCGTTTATTGAAATGCAGCTCTACCTACAGTTAACTGTGATAAGACATTTGACAAATGCAGGTTGCTTTATGTAAAAACACCTACAATTTGAAAATTATAGATTATTCATTTATTAATCTAGTTCAGTGACTTAATTTTTATTCCATCAATAATTAAAATGGTATTTTTATTTTTTCTCTTGAGGTACAAAAATATACAATAAAACTGTGATTAAAGTTTAAATGTTTAAAGGCTATGTATAAATTCATTCTGATAGTCATAAATGGACGTTTTATTGCACAATTTTTAAAATACATTCACCTGTTGCATGGGCCTTATGGCCTTACATACTAATATTGTCCTTGTAATAATCCAAATGGCCATACACACACACCTATCAACTTACATATATACATCTACATGCATACACACATATATCAAACACATAAATATTTACGTTTTCTATTAATAATTTTATATATAAATACATAAACATGAATTGAACCCTTACTCTAGAACACCCCCTTTCCATTTACTCACACCCCCTCTCCAACTACCCCTCTTCATTATAGCCATTATCCTTCTTTGTCTGTTCTTCTCTAGAAATATTCCCAAGTTGATGAGTATCTCGCATGCACCAACACTTCCCCACAGATGTTCAAACTTCTGTTGGAACTCAAAAATTGCGGTGATAAATGCTCATTTCTTAAAATCTCCGTTTCCCTGCATTCTGCCAAAATATGCCTCCATGTATCGCTTTCTCCGCACAATGAGCAAATTCTTTCCCCGAGAGCATTAACTGTTATGTTTCCTTTCCAAGTCCTTAATCTGAACCATGGGAGACCACTTCTTTCTTCTCTGCCACAGATATCTAAATAATGTCCCTCCTCCCCCACACCAGGTGTATTTGAGCCTGCAGGTTAAGCGATACTTTTTCTGCGCATTGAGACTCAGTATTTGCCTAACTATATCTCGCAGCTATTTCGTGTTATGTCCTCTCCCCTTGACCAAATGTACCCCAATCCAATTTTATCCAATTCTTTCCTTATTTTTGATGCCCTTCCCGTATCCCACCCACGCACCCACCCACCCACCCTTCCTTTATTTGTTCCCTTAGACAAGCTGCTCGATTTACGGTCAACTTATATTAACATTTACTTTGAGCTAAAGTTTCAACTATATAGCATTTGAATACCATGTTTAGAATTTGATGCGTTGATTTCTGAAAAAATTGCATTTTAGAAAGAAATAATAGTTCTTGTCACACTGAAGTGGTTGTTTATACCTTTAAATTAAATACAGTTTAAATAAAAACCAAGCATTCACTTTGATGCACATGCATTTGAAAAATGCTGTTGAAAACACTTAGTCCACATCAATAGTGATCTAGTAGATATTTCCTTCGTATCAAAATAGCTAAGAAAATAAATTTGCTAAAGTTCAGAACCTTCTAAATTCCCTGTTTCCACATTTAATAATTTTTAAACATCTAAATTGCCTTAAAATGCTTGTTATGACAATTCTTGAATTGATTTTAAAGCATAACTTAAGGGTTCTCACCTGAAAGTAATAGATATAATGAAGTTAAAGAACTGAGACATAAAAGAGGACAAACCGAAAGGTAAAATAACGTTAATCTAGGAATTAAACCGAAAATGTTGCCTTGATATGGCTACAATATAAATTTCTAGTCCATACTTTGACTCGCATATTATTGTTATGTAATCATATACTGGAACTACACGATTTGTTGCTCATTCTCTATATATTTCATGCATGCATAAATAATTCTTACGGCGAGATTCCCCAAGTGGTGGAAGTAGTGTGTCAACTTTGCATATTGACATGAAAACGCTTTTATGTTTTCCGTTTTCATAATTTCCTGGTTATTCATTATTTGAAAAGTGTCAATATACAAAGGTCTGTACCAGTCAAAATTATAGGGTTCAACAAATATTAATTCCCCATATTTCGGGATGCTCCTGTTGCTTAAATTAAAAATCATAAACAACAGCATTTATTTATTGTTTTAAAAAGACACAAACGGGTATGTTAATGTAATAAGTCTATAAAGGCTTTTTCTGAAATAATTACTAAAATATTGTAATAAATGGAAAATATGCTAGGTGGGCTCATTTCTTATTTATAGGTCATTTAATATCTGCAACAGCTATATAGTTTTCATAATATTATCGATTTTCACATTCAAACTTAAAAATTTTAACGTGTCATTTGTAGATACCTTTGGCATTTTTGATGCCTACCTTTTATTTTGAATAGAAGTGCATCTTTAGAGCTATTGTTCTTTTAAACTTACTTCTGTTTATATATATATTGTTTGATATCGGGTAAATTTTATTTTATATTTGAAAATTTATCTCTAAATACCAAAAGTAATATTTAGCTTAAAATCTGTGATTGTTTTAGAAACTAAGCATTTATTATTGTCAACGTACTGGGACATATTCATGCAATTCAAATTCTAATTGAAGGCATATTTGTATTTATAGAAAGGAATAAATTTTGTTTCAGATTTATTATATTACTTTTTTATTCTATTGGGGAAATCAATTTCGACAATAAACTTTAAAAACATTTAATGAGTATTTAAAAAAAAAAGGTATGCTATCATGCATATATTTGTTGAATGCGCGCGCACACACATTGATATATTTATATATAATATAAATAAAAATAATGTAACACTATTAACAATAATTAGAAAAGCGGAAAAGGATAAAACACTCAGAGAAAGTCACATATTTGTAATCGTTATATTTCGAACTACTGCGAGTTCTTCTATGGCAAGAAGACAAGTGACGGTGATAAAAGTAAATATTGAGTATCGAAGGTAACGTTATGCATGGAAACAGATGAAAATAGAAATGAGAGCGTGTTTTAGAAAAACCACTTGAAGATGAATGCATTATTAAAATATCGTGACATTCTTTGAAAATAGGTTTGACGCTTTCAATTCCAGGCACGTAAGTAGTAACAAGGTTAAGAAGTTTTTATTAGAAGTTTTAGGTTTGCATTGGAAATAGTTGTGCGCTGGGATTTTACGGGATTTTCAAAGAGCGGAAGGATAATTTTGGTCTTGGAACTTTTGAGCTAGGTTTTTAATATACTTGTCAAGAGATGTTACAAAGACGATGACCACGGATTGAAAGAGAAAAGGGGATAGATATTTTTGTATGCACGGGATGACAGCTATCATAATGAAGATACTGTTGTAAATTAGTTGTCTTAATTTGCAAGAACGTAAGAAAAGAGTCATTGCATAAAGAAGTATCAATATGTAGGAACGTGTATAGATACATTACAAGTGTGACTTTCTCTTAGTGTTGTATCCTTTTCTGCTTTTATAATTACTGCTTATTTGTTACATTGTTAATAGTGTTACTTTATATTTATTTTATATATAACCTTTATTACAGAAGAAATAGAAAATTATGTACAACACTACCTTCAATGTAAGTCTCTTTGATACACTTGTACAACTTTTTGATGCAGTTCTACAGCACATTTTTGGTCATTTCTCGCAGAGCGTACCTCATATGTTTTCACTCCTTTGAGCAAGTTTTTGCTTTAGGGGAACAGGCAGTAATCAGCTTGAGTAAGAGCTGTAGAGTGCAAAGGATGAGGAAGGACAGATATGTTATGCTTTGCGAGGAATTCTCTCTCCTAGGGCATTGTCGTGACAGAGAACTCAATTCTTTCCTTCCCACAAATGAGGTATTTTTTGTAGCAATGCATCACGAAGGCGCCTAGAATGGTAAACTATGTCTCGTTATTGGAGATAGTCCTTCATGAATGAATTCGAAATGTGCTGTGTTAGTCATAATCGATCAACTACTACTCCTGCACTGCTGCAGTCTATCAACACATTGAACCTCATGAGGGCAAATTCAGAAGTTGCCTAAATAGCACGGCGGAGCCAAACAAAGTTAGGTTAGGTTTCTTTTGACTTGGCAGTATATGTAAGAAAAAAGTATAAGTAAAAATAAGAACTAGGGATACGCATATAAATAAAACATTGAAATAGTTACACAAATAGCATAATATTCCGAACAACTTGCATTTTTCTCGAATAGAATTGGACAAGTGAAGGTTGTAAAGTAAATATTGAATATCGCGAATAACACAGCGCTTGGAAATAGCCAAAAAAGCCATGAAGAGAAAGGTATGCGGAAGTACAGGGGTTTTGTTTAGTTTCGAATTATTTATGTATTATTTTTATCTAATTTTTTCTTTATTTTTATCTTTGAATTTTATAATTTCTTGAAATTCCATGAACGCTTCTGTCAGCTACGTTATCTTAATTTCTTTTATTAAATCAAAATTCTTCTCTGCATCTTTTTATTTAAAGTTTTAAAAATTATAATCTACAATATTAACGCATGAAAGATAGGTGACTAACGCCTAAGGTTTAAACCTGATGGCGTACTCACTTGAAAAAAAAAATATCTCTATATCTAAGGCAATTTTCAGAGTCACGAGTCGACAACGTGTCTTATGTGTTAAATTAAATGTATAATCAAAGTTTTACATTGCTATAGAACATGTTGGGCAACCGGTAAGAGAGGTTTTGTTTTTACAAAATGTCTATGATTGATTCTACTGAAGGAAACAACAATAGACCAACATAAAATGCTTTGCAAAGTTTATAAGATAACACATGTGCAGCATTCACGGTTATAAAATGATTAAATGTTATACGTCGTGGCTAAATGTGGCCTGTGAGACATTTTGCATGGGGTAATTAGCGCATGTTTTGCATTTAGGACATGAAACTTTGACGAGGTGTGGCCATTTTGAAGATGATGGGTTGCAAAAAAATATGGTTTTAAAATTGGGGATATTTGACAGTAAGTCGGGGCACATATTTAGAAAGGCTGAATTTAGTAATTAGTGCTTGACTTTCTTTCAAAATATATTTAATTTTCTCAATTCTAGGGGCGTGAGCGGCTATAAGATGAACGCATTTTCTGTTGGAACCAGCGGTGCCTAGCGGCAGTATAAATGCGGGGTGCACAACTTTACTACTGCTAGTGCTACTGCTTAATATAATTCTAGAATCTTAATAAGAGGAATTAATACTCATATTTGTGTGACTGAACATATACAACGAAATAGATAGAATTTTATAATAATAATAATAATAATAATAATAATCTTGATTAAAGTGCAGGAATCTTGTGGAGAGTATTGTTCACTTCCTGTTTTTTAAACCATAGTTTGAATTAAATTAATATTAAGAGTTGGTCTTCCAGCTTTTTATTTAAACTTTCTTTTCCAATGGTTTCCAAGAAAGACACTTGGAATGTAAGCTTTAATAATGTTGATTTCCTTTACATTCAATCAACAGGAAACGAAATAAAGCACCTACTTCAGTAATTTACTTAAAACCACACTAATTCCACATTCAACCACAGCTGACTACTTAAAGAAACTCTGCGTCTTCATGCAACATCGTCTTTAAACATGTGCAAACCTGCTCCAGAACTGAAATCAGCAGGCATGGAATCCGCTACCCATAATTTTCAGACTTTCTGAAAGTGTTCTTAGTGTTCAAGATCGCCGCTCACAATGACAGCAGCGGTGTTAATGTTTTCTTCTGTTGGAGCACAGACTGGAGCGATTTCATCTTCCTTTGAAATCATTACTTCCCTTCCTTAAACATTTTAAAGGATCTTCGAGCTGTGCTACATGCAAGAACGATGCCTCCAGATGCCTCCTTAAGAGTGCATAAACCTCAACTGAAGATTTGTTGAGAAGAAAGCAGAGTTTCAGAGCAGCACATTTTTCTTCGCGTATCATTTGCACTTTTCTGTTAAGAGGATACAGCATATGACATTTTAGCACATATTGTAACGTCTCTTACCCGAGGACATCACCAATTATGAACACCCTATCTTGTGACTGATACATTACTTCCATTTCTTAATATTTTAACTATCACAAAAGTATAACTCTTTCCTACTAAAAGTAACATTAAAACTTAGGGAAATGGGGGGTAACTCTACTAAAACTCCGAAGTTAAACTAGGTTAACATTATTTATTAATTAAGGCATACAATCACAATCTACCTGATACAAACCAACCTGCTCCTCATCCGGCGACCACTATGTTCATTCACAGCATTATTCTGACTACTTGCCCATACAAGCAGGGCTGAAAGCACTATGCTGCTAGTGGTATCATGGAATCCACGCACTTGTCTCAAGTTGAATGTATTTTTTTAAAGTAATGTAATCTATGTGTTTCCCGTGAAAAATGAATTAACAGTGCAAGGTTACGCGGGTAAAATATTACGCTTGACGATCTACGCTCGCCTCCTTTTCGTAAAAATAAATTGGTAGGGGAGGGTAAATCACTGTAATGAAGGCATTGTTAGGCAGGTGAAATATTATAACGGTGGAAAAGTTGGACCCATTGGTTTTCTGTGGCTCGCTACGGCCTGACGGCCTATGTTCGCCTCTTTTTCGTAAATATAAATTGATAGGGCCCATCGCCACCTGTTTTTTCCTATCAGTTTATCACGTGGTCTTTCAGATATGGAATAGTTCTTCACTTCACCGCTATCAGAGATATCGCATTTTGTGTGACAGTTTCATTTATATTTTACGGACGTATTTTTCTGATTATATACTTTTTAAACTAAAATTTTGTTTCTTTCTCTAGATAGTAGTTAATTATAATTTTTATGACCAATAGTCCGTCAAGATACATTGGAACAATTTATGTATACAGAGGATGCTCAAAATGTATATTCACCTCAAGCAAAGGAAAAAACTGTGTTAACTCGCGCAAATAGAAAATGGGGAACACTAATCATCTTAGACTTTTACAGTTACAACAGTTGCTCAAAATGCCCACATCGGCGTCGGTACACTTCTGAGTACGTTGAACTACTGATTGAGTGACGTTTGTGAATGTGTCCTCAGTGATTGCAGCACATGCCGTTTCAATTTCTTTCCGAAGTGCTGTCAGTGTAGCTGGTTTTCTACATGTATACAACATCCTTAAGAGTAGAAGGTACCATAGGTAGAAGTCCAACGGAGTTAGTTCCGGAGAACGCTTGGAAACTCAATCGGACTTTTTCGTCCTATCCACTGCCTTGGAATATTGTCATTAAGGTACACACGTACATCTCGGTGGTAATGTGGTGGTGCACCATCCTGTTACATACGGCACTATGAGTCCCAAATTTGTCTCGAAAACATGCAATTGTTACTCGCGTTGGCTGTTCTGTTCTGTACGCACGTCTCCATTGCCTTTGAACTTCAACAACATTTTCGGTTTTCCAATACCACTTCAAAACTGCTTTCTGCTGTTCAAGCGATAATCTTGGTTCCATTTTGTTGTAGCAACGCTTGCATAATTAATGTGAGTCAAATCTGTTTGCAGAACATCATATAATATTCCTAGCTTCATTTGTGAATTGTACATTTACTTGTCACGTAGCAACGCTATCATAATGTATGTGAGATACATTTCTTTACAGAACACCATACTACACATTACTGTGTATTTTCGGTGCAACTTTAAAATTTTAAATAGATATTTACTGTGAAAGCGTGTATACATTTTTTGGCACCCTCGGTAAATTGATGTTAAAACATGCTATAATGCTTCGACATTCAGTGTGTGTATACACTGAGCAGGAGCAAAGTCTTTCCTTCCTTTCTCTAACCCTTTGTCAGCTTATTGTTTCTTCTACAAAGTAGATGAATGTTATCAACTCTGTGATACCTCAAATTCTCTTCTTTTACATTCCCATTTAGTCAACGGATTAAAAAGTGTTTTATTACATTTCCTTTTTTAAAATTAATCGTACCTGATGAAAACTGTTTGCCACGCTTTTAGATATGCGTTTGGTTGAATGTTATTCAATAATCTGAATGCTATTTCTATACATCTTATAGGAGCGGAGACTGTTATTGTTAAATATGAAGGCTTTCATTGTTATAGCTAAGTATACTGAAATAAGTAAGCTATCTGGGATAAATTCGGGTTTGTTATCACAAAAATGAACTTTTTAAAATACTCTCATAGTTCATGTATACACTCCCCATATGTGAATTTTAATCTATATGTACCAGTTAATTTCTCTTTAAGAGCTATTATTTTATCTTAACCTTTAGTGTTTTATTATCACGTATTTTATATTTATATGGTAAAATTATTTTTGACCACCTCCTAGATTTAGTAGTTAGCATTGTTAACTGTGAAGCTCAGTTCAATTGCCGTTAACTACGTAGCAATTTTTCTAAGTTAGGGAAGTTTGGAACGGGATTCACCCAGCCTCGTGAGGACAATTGGGAAGCTGCCTGATAGAGAGGCTTTGATCATGATAGGCGACCGGTGGGGTGCTGGCACGCTAATCACATGCCCCCCCTGTAATACTACCCTCTATCAATGAAGTCGTACCGCCACGGGTGGCCGAGGTCGTTAAGGCACGGACTCGTGAGCGGGAGGTCTGCGGTTCGAATCCCGCCAGGCCGTCCTCCCTGACTGGGGTTTTTTTCCAGGTTTTCCTCAGTCTTCATAACTGGCAAATGCCGGGGAGGTACCTAAACTTAGGCCTGGAACGTTTCCTTCCTTTAAAAAAAAATCCTTTCCCAATTTATAATTTCATCTCATGTATCATCAGTGTTCACTGCCTGTGGTGCCTCAGTAGTAAAAACGGGCGTTAAACACTACTCAAAAAAAAATGAAGTCGTAAGACGGAGATAGAGGATGCAGAGATCGCTGCGGCAGGCCAAGGCTCACTCATGACTAGCGCCAAATTCGTAAAAGAAAAGTATATATATATTTAATTTGCTTTTTTCTGATATACAGCTCTTATTAATTATTAATATCCACCAGTATTGCCAGCAAATAGATAGGAATATTACCTACCACATGTCGAACAACAATATCCCATTTTTTCCCACAGAGAAACTATAAACACACAATGTACATATAAATTCATAATGCCATAAATTACTAAATGCTCAGTGATTGCAGAGTTAGAATTGTAATTATATTTTTATATAACAGCGTACAGAGACACCAATTATGAAAGGTTATCCATGGTCAACCATAAATGGGTGAATGTTGGCAGCAGAGAAAGGGAACTTAATCAGATATTTTTTTCATTCTTCTCAACCATGGTTTTGCTACTTTAATTCAATGCTTAAACACTTTAATCTATTATTATGTGAAATAATAAAACATCCTAATCTATAGAAATAAAAATTAAAAAAAATAATTATTGTAAATGAATGATTGAACACACTATTTAAAGTTAAAATTTTATTTTTTTCCCCTATTTTCAGGATTTCTGAAAAAAAAATAGTAACATTTTTCTATTAAACTTTAAATTCAATTTTTCCTCGTTTTTTCGTAAATACGTGTTACGATTTGTATTCTACTTTACAATGATTGCATTTTTTAAGTTTGAGTGAATGCATTTGGAATTTTTTATCTTCGAATGCATCCTATATTAGAGATACTTTTTACGTAGGAACCATTATCAGAGTTACTGAGAAAACAGTATTCTTTTTGAAACTTGTAAACATACATCTTACCAAGAACCACTTATTTTTAAACATTTTTAAATAAGTAACCATAACACGGAATATTAAGTAAATAAAAGATCATTTTAAACCCTCCAAGAAATTAGTTAATTCTTTCCATGTACTTGCTAAAGGGAATAAAATAAATTTGCATGTATTAATGAACCTTTTGAGTGACCAAAGTAACATAAATTTGATTCTAGCACATGAAAAATAAAAGTAAAAAGAAACGTAAAAGTATTTTTGAGCTTATATTGTTCTTCAGAGTAATTACTGAACCATTACCCAGATAAGTTGGGTATTGGATAAGACGAGAGATTAGTTGTATCTTGGCCATCACAAAAGTCGACCACCTGCCTTTTAGCCCTATTGCATCGTCTTTGGTAGCTCTTATTGTTCTGTGTCCATTAGATAATTAACTTCTTGGATACCTTAGTCCTTTCGTTGGACACCTGGTAGCTTGTGCATAGAGGCACCAGGATAAAGAACCACATTCAGTTCGCATTGCCGTATCAAACTTGGATATTAGTGAAGGTGGTGATGTTTATGGTAGTGGTAGAAGATTTCATGTTTTTAGGCAATTATTACTGCGACGGTGTGTGTTGATAAGATGGGAAATGATTAATTAATTTCCACGCTGAAGTGCCAAATTGCAGGGGTTGTTAAAAGAATAGTGGGAATGATTAATTAATTTTGATTTAAATTGGAGTGGATCTGATGTTGACTGTTGATGTAGGATGTCACTGCTTGAAAGTCTGCTTTGAACCCTCCTGCTGCCGCGATCGGAGAACTATTCTCTCAAAGTTGCTGAAATTATTTCAAGGCTTTCTCTGAAAAGTATCCACGTAGGAAAAAGATGCGCATTAAGGTTTTACAAATGACAAAACTGTTCACACTTCACTGCTAAATTTATTATTCACTTTACTTTAGCAACATTTCCATACCATTTGCAAGGAGCTGTGAAAGTTTTAATATTTCCTGACGCCGTAACTCAAAATTCTCTAGTCGTTCGCATATATAAATAATATAGCTAAGTTTGAAATGATTGATGTCCGCTTCTTGCACTAAAAATTATTATTTATGAGATATTTTTAAACCACTGTTTCTAGCGATCGCTTTGATAAAAATTTACGCTTGTTCCATCTTCCACCAAACAAATTACACTATTGTTATTTTCTAAGCAAAATAAGCTTTACTGTTCCACTTCACAAGTTACATTCTCATAATCTGAATTGAACTGCCCTATCTGCCCTCCCGAAGTGAATTATTTCCTAGCTTTCCGAAGCGATCTGTCCTGTGTTGTCAAAAATGCTTTTAATAGACTTTCTGCGCGTCTTCTACGAGAATTCAAATGTTTGAACATTACAGACGCGTTACCAGATTTCCTTCTTGATCGGCTTAATCTCTTACCACTGGAAGTTTCTCGAAACGACATTTTGAAATACGAGAACTTATTGCTAGACTTATTTATTGTATGTTAGCGACGCTAGAGACGTTTTACGGAAGCGAAAATTTCTGTTTTAACGGACGGTTGCCCATGTTGAAAGCTATTCACCACAGTTTTTCCATGGACTTATTTTACGGAGATGAAAAGAAAGGTTCCCTTGCTATTGAATGGCTGGCCTTGCAGATAACACCAGGAAGTCGCTTATTTGTGTTACATGAAATTTTTATTTTTACAGCAGAGATTTCTGTTTCTTGAACAATCTACATCATATAAATGCATAATAAAATATATTAATCTATGGAAATACACTAGGATAACATTGAATTAATTAAACAAGATTAAATCTTGATCTGAGTTAATTAATTATACAGGATTAAACCTGGATGTACCGTTACATTACCCAGTCTTAAAGATGTAAAAATCCTAAGTATTGCTTCCTTCGGAAGGAAAGTAATGCCTTTGGTCCCGTGTCGTAATTTTACGGCACGTAAACGAACCTCAAGCCGGCTAGAAAATCCCTCTGGGTAAAATTTATCGGCTGTTTTACGCCCTAAATTTAATGAGATGCTAATGCTCAGAGAGATTATTGTGTATCCTTTAATAAACAAAATAAATATTGAAAAAAACAAGCTTTAGCAGAAGAATTCTAGAGTCTAGAGTCTAAAATATATCAGCGTCTAGTCCAGTAAGAGGAGTAAGCCCATACCACACAAGAATATATCGTCCAACGAATGCCTTTTGCGTTGACCAACCTGAAACTACAGCACGACTCTCGGCAAGCAACGCTTGTAACTGCGCGCATGTCAGCGCAGCGCACTTAAGGTTAGCAAGGAAACTAACCAAGGAAACTAACTAGACAACTACTATCTAGAGTAGTACTCTCTAATTAGAAATTCAGAAACGTTTGTCTGGAATTAATACCCCCAAATGGCGGTACAGAGTGAGCCAATTAAAAACGAAGGGATTTGTTTTTGACAAAAAAATGCCACAGTTTACACGGAAAAGAATTTATGATACTTGTACTTGATTGCCTGATCGATCTTCAGATTTAACGCCCTGCGATTTTCATTTGTGATACATTTAAAAATACAGAGTCTGGCCAATTGATCCTCAGATTAGACAAAGAGCAGCGAATTAATGGCTCAAAAAGAAACAACAACAGACTTATCAAAATATAAGAAGGATAATCGGTAGATGCTGTATAGATAATGTCAAATAAAAGAACCTTTCGTTCAGGAATGGCAGAAGGAGTGGGAGAGGGTAGACGAAGAAAGAAGAAAGAATTCACAAAATATTTCCATTAATAAAAGAAAGAATAAAATTAAAGCACATTCATTATGGGACATGGACCTGACCAAGTTTATCTGAAAGAATGAAATTATTAGTAATTGTAAAACAATTGCAAAATATGATACACCGGAGGTTGCAATAATTGAACGTCCTAGTTACACTCAGCTGGTCCGTGAGGAAAAAAGATTATTGCGAGGGAAAATATAAATTCCATAATCAAAAATATTGAAGATTTCCAAACTTTTACAAAAAATAACACCAAAATATCCGAGAAAAGGGTGGAAAATTATAGAAACACAAGAAACTACAAAAGTGGAAGGAAAACAGTAGGTGAGTCAGAAGGTGTTCAATTAAGAAGATCACAAAGACTTATAGAAAGAGATGCAACCAAAAGCGCAGTAACAGAAACGATGAGCAACATCGAAATTGAGTAGGAAGTAGAAATAATAACTAACAGAAGAAAATAAATTGGCAGACCACAGGTAGGTAGGAATAAGCCAAAAGGAGAAGAAGCGAGGAGTACGGCACAAAGACTACACGAAAAGAATTGAAGAAGACAATAATCAGAACACAGAACATCTAAGTATAACTGATAAAGAAGCAAGTAATAATAAAAGACACTAAGAATCTATTATAACCGTTTAAGCTTAACCTAAATTTTATCACAAATTACAGCTGAAGCTTGAGACCCGCAGCTACCTATCCGATGTCCAGTGGGGAACAGCCTGGATGCCGAGCTACAGTTGAAGTGCATGCAGGCGAAGAAGAAGAACAAGAAGAACAAGAACAAGAAGAAAGTACTTTGAAGACGCTCTTTAACATCTCAGGTCATCAGCGTCCCATTCAAATCAGTGAGTGAAACGGCCGACAAATTTTGCTCAGAGACCTCTCTTTCACGCTTGATGTTCTTTTACATGTGGTAAATGTACGACACGGGACCCACGGCTTTACTTCCCTTCCGAAGGAAGCCATACTTAGGATTTTTACACCCGAAAAAAATACATTGATCCTGGCCAGGTATGAACCCGCGATTTTGGGTGTACGAGGCAAGTATGGATTTCACTATATCGCCAAGACCAGATAAACGGTTTGTATTTTATGCACAATATGTGGAAATAATTTCTGGGATTATATGAAATTGTCAATGTTGAACGATACCCAATGGAAATCTGAAAATAAACCTGCATTAATATAGCCACAAAATAGTATGTGCTTTTTATGCAGGGAAACAGTGCTTGCGGGCTCACCTCCACTGAAATATAACAATAATGTAATATGTATGTTGCAAACCTAATTATTATATTTTGTGTATTGTAATTAGCAATGCAGATGTTTTATATATACGTGTGTATCATGAAGTATAACTTTAATATATGAACTATAAGTCTTCAAAAGAGAAAGTTCTCTGGTGTAACTGTTTACGGAAGGACAGCTAGAAAGGAGGTGATAAACCGCCACACAAAGGAAGAGTAACCCAAGGTACAAGTGTTATGCCACTTCTTAAAAGACCTACCGTTGGCGAGAGTTATAGAGCTAAAGCTTTTATACGTTAGGAAAATTGACTCACTAGCAGATTATCCAGTTAACTTTGAATCAACCAATGTAAGGAAAATGTTTTAAACGTTCAAATAGTGGCAGGCGAATTTCAACCAGCCAATGGTAGATATATATTTTGAATTTTTGAAGCAAAATGCGAGATTTACGCGAACTTTGACTTGGTTAAGTCAAAGTTAATTTGAATTAAATATATAAGGAGGTTTTTGCTCTGCTGGGTCACTCGCATTTAAAGTGTGCACACTGCGAGACGCATTTTAAATTCTACATTAGGTTGAGGCATGCATTCTAAGTTCCACACGCTGCGGGACTCAAAGTAAGTTCTACTGGGACACAGTTCTCAGATTTAGTTCGTCTCCTTGAAGTCACAGCAGCTAAACTTACACTCGACGTAGTCCAGTTATCCCGTACGCAGTACACCAGAGGACGCAAAAGATTCTTGTGAATGATAATTTACTTTATGTATTATGTGGTATCGCGTGATTATTATTAACACAGCTGATCTTCTTTCCCAGTCCTGTTGAGTATGACTCATCAAAATAGTGGAATATTACCTTGAGATATTGTTGTCAATCAATACGCTGCTACAAAATATGGCGAACTCAATCGAATCGCTTCATAATTCGCCACTTCGAACTGCTATCGACAAACCGCTTCATTAATTTTTCGCGCCCAACGTGGGGTCGGTCACTTCCGACATACTATATTGTTTCAGCAGGGAAATATTAATAACATACAACTGGACTCATTGTGCGAAATTAAGGAAGTGTAACGATAGAAATTATTATTATTATTATTATTATTATTATTATTATTATTATTATTATTATTATTATTATTATTATTATTATTATTATTATTATTTTATTTATTTTTTTGCTTATTGCAATATGTTTATTGCTTCCAGGACCAATATTCCCAAATTTTTAAACATTATAGGAAGTTGAACATAATTTTTAAAATTTTATAAGTGTCTCAGAGCTGTTGAAACATTGAACAGTTTCTATAATGTTAAGTGTAATATTAACTTTGAAAGTACTTCGCGTAGATATTGAAACATCATGACGCAGCGTGATTCTTTCGGTGTTAGATTCTGGAAAATATAAGCGTTCCAAGGAGCACACGTTAGATTTAGAACACGCAGTTTGCAGTAGCTAGAAATGTGCACCACACAAGCAAAGTTGGAGGCTATATGTTTGCGGTATGCCTGCAGTTTTGCCGCCGTCTGACAGGTTGAATATGACAAACCGGTTTCCTGTGAAAGCCCGTGAAAATTTCTTTGGCGATTATTCTGAACAATGCTTTATATTCGCCAGTATTTTGTTCAGCATTGGCGGTTTGCCACCTTTATGAATTCTAGTCCTCTTTAATGTTTCCAGCAAATTTGAATTGTTTACATTACTGTGGCTTACTGTCCTGGCAGACCTGGAATTTTTCCTTGCTTTTCTCAAAATTTACTACTTTTTTGAAGCTTGTTTCATAGTTCTGAGTTCATAATATGCTGAGACTCGAGGCGACTGTTACATAGTTACACGCATCGAATTACATTGTATTTTTAAAAAAGTTTTATTGCCATCAAAATCAGTAGGAGCTAATTATGTATGTTTATTTAACATCACTCATTTTATTACCAAAATACTTTTATTATCGAGAAACAAGAAGAATTTGAGTTATACAGCGGTGGCAAGAGATCAAATTCATAATTTACTTTATCCATGAATTGCAGAAACATTGTTAGGCAATCAAAATTATAGAAAAATTTGTCTATAAAAATCAATTAATATTTATAGGATTACAATGAGTTAAGATCCAAAATGAATAAATTACTTTATAAAGAGTCATCGAGAAATCGCTCCGCAGCCATTGTGTAACCAAGATTTCACTAGGTAAGCAAATTCGGGTGGTAGCACTAACAGCACGCAAAGTGTACAGTTATTGTGGTCACTTAACCACCAAGGCAAGCATACACCCCAAAGTCCAAATCGTAGCAACGGTGGGCCGATTACCTACTGAAAATCGGTTTCGAAGGAAGTAAATAAGAAATGTCAGAAATGAAGAAATACCAAATTTCCCCTATGCAATGCACATCTCCCAAGTGCGGAGGAACTTATCATTGTCCCATTATTAAAATATCCAATGAGAATCTACAATACTTTTAATGAAAAACATTTCCAGGATAATGCGCATTACAATCGTGCCAAAAGATGCACCTTAAGCATTCGGCTGTATCTTCAAGGTTAATTGACAATAAGTAATTTAGAATACTATGGTTTTTTAAAGAGAAGTCATAAACTAAAGCAAGCCATTCAAAACAGTAGAATTGTAACTATTTCTGGAATTAAAAATTGAAAAGATACGGATTGCAAATGCGGTTTGCTTAAAATTTATTTAGTTAGGGGGAAATTAATTTAAGATAAAATTAAAAGTCATTTTATACACTTTTATAAAATAAAGCATTAACTTTTGGTGTGGGTCATTTAAGAATGACAGTCATCAACCAATCAGCGATGTATCAATGTAATAAACCTAGATTGTCATTGAGTAAAATATTTGAACTTTCTATTCCAGCATGTACAAGATGTCTCTAAACTAGACTGACAAACTTTAGGGTCCAATAGTTAACAGATTTTAAAACGCTTTTTGCTAAGGAACACTTTTCTTTTCAATGTAATAAGATATATCACTAAAATGGGCAATCTTACAGAAAAGGACTGAGGTAACAATTATGTGAAAACGAATTAATTAATGTAATAAACAAATCATTGATGTTACAGATATTTATTTGACCCAAAATGGGAGAAAACCTCCACAGACAAAAGGAAAATGAAAAATACTTACTATAGTGTCAAATTAGCCGCATGAACTCATTCTTTACCTATATTTTCATCATCATATGCATATGTTGGAACGTACGCCCGTTGACTTTTAGATAAAAAATGCATCGACGTGCCATACATTCATGTATCCTTTCAAAGACGCCAGCCATTTCCCAAATTCAGCTACTGCGCTGACTATGGGTGCCTCAAGATCTTCGTAATCAACAGAGGCTTTATAAACTGCAGATTTCTTATGGCCGCACAAAAATAAATCAAGTATGGTAAGGCCAGGCAACAAATCCACCCCGATCTGTCCAATGATTGCCGAATGTACTTCATTTCCAAAAAGATCTGGTGGTCCGTCATGATGAGACCACATTCCTTGTCTGAAATTGAGAGAAAACGGGTGTAGCAGCTCATGCAGAACTTCTTGCATGAATACGAAGTAAATAATGGCTCTGGTATTGTTCTAAAATGAAGATTATTCCCAACCCGTAAGCACACATTGACACAACTCTCATTTGATGTGATGCGCAAAAGTAACACGGGAGTTTTTGCAAGCCGTACATGCAAATTCATCCGTGAACATAATACCGGTTCGAGATGAGCTTGCTCCAAATTCCAACGACAAAGATTGCTGCTGCATTTGGCTTAGTAGCATGGTTTAACGACGATCGGAATGCAACAGTTATTCCTGCAGAATTCTCTACACTGTGCAACGGTTAATATTTAATTGTGAGCAATGGAGCGAAAGCTAATCAAAGGTTTGTCCGCTACAACCGTAGCGCGGCTTCTTCAACCGCAGAAATTGGCACAGAAAACCACACTTGAGCCTATACTTGTCTAACTAATGGGCTCAGCTCGCGTAGTCTGCGATTAATTTTGCCAACGTAATGTGGTGAGGAACTGGTCGGTTTGGCAACCGTTTCTAGTAAAGGCTGAGTGGCGCAACCAGAACCAAATGCTAACTCTACGTTAAATCGTGCCCATCAACTTATTCCGTGCCTAACCTTTCATTTTACTGTAGTGTACATATGGAGTAACATCGCTGAATTCAAGGAACGTAAGAGCAGGGCGTAAACAAATTGATTAGTAGCATTAATGCAGACATGGGCATTCCCAGAGTCGCAACACATACAACCTGTTACATCAAAAGAAGACGCGTCAGCGTCAGCGGTGAAATAACAGTCTGAGCATACCAATCTAACATGTTTATGCTTGAGCAGACGGGTTACAGTTCACTGCCGTAAAGTTCGACCAACTTGTAGTGGCTCCGTCCTCTTCCCAACCCAATCCCATTGTTAGTGACCATCGCACTCTTGTATTGAAACGAAGCTGCGCAGTCCATGGTCTTTTTTAGCAAAAAGTGTTTTAAAAGCTATCATTCATTCTATCACAAGTTTTGTCAGTGTAATTTAGCTTATTTTCATTGCTTTAGCTTTTTTGGAATAGCGCACCAGGCTTCTTTCATTGTACTTACAATGGATTGGTAAGGATTGAGGGGGCAGATTTTAAGGGCTTACACATGCACATTTTGGATGCAGTAATGGGGACACTGGGCGGCCTATATCTGTGGGCCATGAGCACAAGCATAGACAGATCCCTAATAATATTTACGTATAGAACCAATGGAGTGACCCACTAAAGAGTTCGAACCCCTCTGAAAGGGTTCCATACAAACGCAGGAGCAGAAGTCCTTCCAAAGCGCAAGCCACCGTAATACCGCACACAGCATCCACTCACATTGTCTGGAACTTCCCATCTTGTAACAAAACAAACGAGATGAAACTGGAAAGCAAAGTTTCGTGTGGAAAGAAAATATCACCCCAGCATTCTCATAAAGGTTTTGGAAAACCACAGAAAAACCCAAGATCACGATATCAGGCCCCAATGAATTTAAATCCGAAATACATGTTACAGAATTCAGTGTACGGTAATAGACATTTTCGCTTTGAAGTAAAGTGGTAATGTTAACTTCAAGGTTTCCTGCCTGCAAATCAAGATAAATTTAAACTGTATGCATCCATTTCGATTAAGGAAACAATGTTTTATATTCCCTTTACAGTCTACACAAACTAGCACTAATGTAAAGAGCCATTTTAATAGTTATGATTCTTTAATCAATTATGAATTCATTGTCTCATGTTGAATATATTAATTTTCATATCTCAGACAAAATATATTAATAAACTGTATTCCATTAATTAGAATTTTTCAAAAGTAAATTGTGGATGCTGATTGCACTAGAAGAACTCGTTGAAGATATTTGGCGATACTTTTTAAGTTCGTGATGATTGAACGAATGATTCAGTTAAATTTGGATATATCGAGTATTATAAATGTTTTTTCCAATTTTATGATTTCGAAGTCTTATGTATTGTCATGAAAAAAATAACTGGATGTTTATGAAGTAAAAAGAACTGGTGTTTGAATTCAGTCACCTTTTATGAGAAGAAATGATAATTTAATATGCGTACACAAAATATTAAAACACGAATAAATCTTTTGTTAACATTAACATTAGTTAATACACCTCATTATTGTATTGCAGTTTATGTCCACGTTATAATAGTAGAAAAAGGGAGTCAGTGTGTTCATATTAAGCAAAGTTATTTATTCAGAACTTCCAAAGTTTTCATTTCATCTTGTATTTGCAATTTAATTAAGGTTAACTCCATTTTAGTTCCCAATTTTCCCCACCCATTCTCTTATTGTTCGTGAGCCTTCAGATTTAGCAATCTAATTTATTCAAGTGTGTATTGTTTGTGCAGCATGCTAACTTAATGGTTTGGATTTTCCATTTTCTATGTTTACTAAAAAGTAATGACGCTAATGCTCATCACGTACACAAGTTTTTAATTAATCTTTTTCTTCATGCTTTTATTACTCTTTCGATATCATATCTTTCATTTACAAATTTGGCCATAACACATTAGAGAGAGATATAACAGTAACGTTTTAATTAAAATGATTATTTTACAGAATACTTAGATTGTTCGATTCCTTTTATTAATATCTTCATCTTTATCATCAAATTAATTAAATGCTGTGCTTAACTGTATTATAAACGTATCAATAGGAGCATTACTTGAATTGATTACTTTGCAGGGAAGGAAATTACATAATAAAGCAAACTATTTTTTAAACAGACAAAAATGAACTATGGAATTCGTTGTCCCTCACGCGATATGTTTACTCTTATAATGTGGCTATAAAGGTGTGAATAGTTTTTTTTTTTTTTTTTTTTTTTTTGAGAACAGAGATTAGAAGTTTGTGTTTTTTTTGTTAACGCAATAAATAAACAAATAAATAAATACTGTTCCATAATTAACTAGTGTGTAGATACGAGTATATTTCCATAATAGAACTGTGAAACAAATGAAGACCGACTTCATTACCCAGGTCCCAATGCAAAAGAAAAAAATGGCGGCTGTCGGCGCCCTACTTCTGCTAATAGCAAACACGTCCATTCTAGGGAGCATTGTTTACAATAAGACATTATTTACCATTACAAAATATTTTGATGGTTTCTAAGAATATGAAATTATTTATAAATAATATTTCTCATATGAAACTGAAACATAAAATAATATGAATTACTGTGTTACATAAAATCATCCATGTGCAAATGAATAATTAACTGCTGCCCATTTGACCATTTACATCAGTGAAATAAGTAATGAAATAATAAAATAACAATAATTATAAACATTAACAACATAAAATAAATAAGAATAACTTAATCATTAGTATAAATTCCTTAAATTATTTTAAGCACCCCAGTGCAAGCTTAAACACATATGCTTCTATAACTATATACAGATTTGTGTTTTGTAAAGACAAAATATAAACAGTTTTAACCAAACTACTACAAAAGAAAATACAATTTACCTTATATATAAGCAAAAGTTGCAGCCGATATCAATTTATTTTATTTATTTATACAGACGCTCTTTAAAATCTCAGATCATATTCAATTCAAAGCGTGAAACAACGGATAAATTTTGCTCAGAGACCTCTTTTTCGGGCTTGAAGTTCTTATACGTGCCATAAATATACGACACGGAACCTACAGTTTTACTTCCTTTCCGAGGAAATAATACTTACGATTTTTAAGCACGAAAAAATTAATTTACCCTGATCGGAACTGAGCCCATCATCTTGGGTCTTCGAATCCACATCATGACAAACACATCCCATATCAAGAACTCTGCTGAATATGTAATTTGATTTTCATCAGAAGGCTACTATACAATATTTATTTTCCCAACTTTCTCTAATCATGATCAAGTGGTAAACTTTCCTTGACACCTTTACACCTTTTATTAATGAACTCACTCTTTCAATGAGCGAAATATCATTATTATTATTATAATTAACAAGCCAACTCAACCAATTACCCAATTTTCTCCATCTGTTACATTTTAACTCCTTGCTTTCCTTGTGTTTTTTTAACCTCACTTGCAAAGGAGTCAACATCCAGCTTCTGGATCTTTCCTTTCATAGCCTTACTGTCCACATATGCTTGTAAAATTGTCGGATAAATATCAGAAGTTGATTTTGGAATTTCCTGGGAACACGAATTGGTTCACTATTTTGCACAAGGAAAATGTCTTCCCTATCCACAAATTTTGGTTCGAAATGTTTAATACACATTTTAGTTTCATCACTAACTTCAAAAGCTGCACTTTATCCATTTCTCCTTTAATACATGCTCTTTAATAAAATTAAATATGATAGTGCGCGGTGACTGCCCCTCTCACTTAGAATTGTAGTCGGGCACATAATAAGAGCAATCCATGTTGTACTGAACATTTTCTATTACACCAGCTGCTGTTGTAATTTCACTAAATCAATATTAACTTAATAAAAAAATAATAAATCGCACGCTACTGTTGATCTACTTCCAAATACAAATCCCTGTAATAAACCAGAAAACTGCAACGAAACACACAAACAAACCCGTGTGCTTAATAACAGCAATATGCTTGAACCTCAATCGCTCTTATCAAGGCTCAAGCGGTATTCTGTACATTGAGCTCGATATCTTTTTAATATTTTGTTAATATAACAATTTTTAATTCATATTGTCACAAATATTACATTTTAAAGTATCGCAAGAAATACGTGTTTCAAACATGAGCTTCTAAATTGCAGATGAAACAAACGTCATGAAATCGAGTGCGCCTCTAAGCCCGACCACCGACCTCATAATAAAAGCTGCACAGCTTCCTTATATTTCTGCACATTGTCTGGTGACAGCATGTTTGAGTTACAAAGTTCGTTAAAAACCATGTCACAGTTTAAGAAAGATGCTAAATTGCAGTTTAATGAATGAGTAGTGTTTAACGTCCGTTTTAGCTACAGAGGCACCACAGGAGATGGACACTCATGATACATGAGATGAAAGGATATATTAGGAAAGAATTCATTTTTAAGGAAGGAATAGTTCCAGGTTTAAGTTTAGGGTACCTCCCCGGCATTTGCCATTATGAGAACTGGGGAAAACCTGGAAAAAACTCAGTCAGGGAGGACGGTCCTGGCGGGATTCGAACCCCAGACCTCCCGCTCATAAGTCCGCGCCTTAACGACCTCGGCCACCCGTATGTCAATTTTCGAACTGCTAGTGTGTTAATTTCCAGCATGTTTTTCACTTACCCCAAATTTAGATAAAATCACGCTGCACCTACAAAATAATCATAGTTCTGAGTTAGACCAGTTCTAAAAGAGACTTAGCAGTAGGTATGTCTTTATTGTTTCAAAAATCTATAACATTACAAATATATTTTATACATGGTTCGCAGACAGTACATGCTTAAATACGATACACAATTTGAAAGAGGAACAAGTGAAAAAATAAATAAATAAATAAACAATATTAATAATAAAATATTTTTTAAAAAAATTTAAAATATGAAGTAAGGTATTTACAGATATATGAATTGAAACCTATTGCATTATTTATAATTATACTATTTATTACGTTCTAGCCAGCAAATAAACTGCTTCCAGCTTCGCGCACTTTGGCTAGGAAAATCTCTATATTCAACCAATTAGTGTGGTTCGCAAACAGGTCCCAGCATACCAATCGACCTCTATTTGCCTTAAAAGTTTGCTGAGAACAGCGTTTTTCTCAGGCATTCCCAGTGGGTATATTCTGACAGAACATATGTCCATTCCTCATCCCCAAAATGGGCAGATTCTCCTACCAGAACTATCCGTTATTTGTTGAGCCTTTCAACCTCCCAGGCTAAACCAGGTTATTCCTGGCCTCGCTTTCTTCTTGGAACAAGCTTATATGCCCCTTTTACCCCAGGTTAATTTCATTTATTCGATATGCTCAAGTAGACTTTCCTGTTAAATTATGCCTCGATTTCCTTCCTGCTGATAGCCTCTAGCCTTGTTTTAACTTTCTTCCATACATTTTTATTATTTGCATTGCCTCGTTGCTATTTTGAACCCAGGCCAATTCCTGTGAGTCCTCTTTCCACCTCTGCAGCCCTAAGCGTTGCTGTTATATTTTGCATCTGGTGTCTATATTTAGCACGAAGTGTAGATCTCCCTGTATTACTCTAAGCGATATTTCACCGTCCTTATTTTACTATTAACCATATGTTCATAGCAACTCAGCTCCCTTAGAATCTTATTAGAAATCAGAAGTAATTTATTGTAACAATATCATATTTCAGTGTCTTTAACACAAATGCTGATTTTTACATTACTACCTAGTTGTTATTTTGAATAACAGAAGACTGTACGATTTGCAGTCCAGCTTTTTCAGATAAATATGAGCGAAGGTAAAACTTTTTTTTCAATAGTAAGTGATAAATGCGTTCCTTACCATTTAAATCATTTAATATTTATATTGTATTTACTGTAGAGGTTCTTCAATATAATTGTAAAGAAGTTAAATGTTCCATAATTAAAGAGTGTAACAATATGACATTTCATATAGGTATTTGATATTTAATCACAAAGCACTGAGAAGCATATCTTTACGATTTAGCATGTGTAGAACCAATTTATATATTTTATATTATTTTGTAAATATTGGCATATTTTAAACAAAGCTTAGTATTTATTATTTTTTCAATTGTATTTATTTAATCTTATTTTAAGTGGTCCTGTATGATTTTAATTTTCTTTTCAAAGTTTTATTTTACCTTTTAAAAATGCACTAGCATTTGCGAAAATCCCAAATTTTAAAATTATTTCAGTTCTCAGTTTTTATATTGTATTCTTGCTATTCACTTGCTACATTATCAGCTTTTAGCTGCGTTCCTCCTTCCTTCTTCCTTCTATGGATGAGCTTAGGAGAGTAGGCCTAAGCTTCTAATGCTTTGTAAAGTCACATCCTGGATCAAAGTCCTAGTGATAACCATACTTACCTCGTGAACCCAAGGTCGCGGGCTCAAGCCTGGCCAGAGGCAATAGATTTTAGGGCGTAAAAATCCTAAGTGGGCTTCCTTCGCAAGGAAAGTAAAGCCGTGTGTCCCGTGTCGTAGATTTACGGCACGTAAAAGAACCTCAATTCTGAAATAAGACTCTGAGCAAAATTTATCGGCCGTTTCAGGCTCTTAATTAAAATGGACACTGTAGATGTTAAAGACTGTCCGTAAATAAACCTAGTAATATATTAATAACTAATGCATTAATCCTAATTTGAGCTTTATTTTTTGACAGTTAAAATTATTAAAGTTATGGAAACATTTTGAACTGCATAGGAAGAAAATCGAACAAACGATTTCACAGATATTCTAGTGGGGCTGATCACATTTCAATTAAATAATGCTTTAGTGCATTTTCTGATGAATTGTAAATAATACCGGATACAGACATTCACTTCTCATCCAACAGTCAGGGTTCATCAAGATGCCAAAACATAGGAGATTGATGCTGAAATTTGAATTGTTATAAAACTGATGGGAAAATCGTGATATACAAATTATGTAATAACGAGATGAATAAATTTATTAATTTTTATACTATGGTATCTAAAAGAAAGCCATTCTAATAGGAAGCCTTAGGGGTAGATAAGAGCAGCAGCTGATTGTCAACTGTCAATAGTTGAGTGCTACAAATACGTCGTACAGACAGTTTCTTTGCAAGGTGTTCCTTTTGTTTCACTAATTATCATTAAATACTTTAATCGCTTGAACTTACATCAAAGACAACTGTTCAGTGTAACTAAAGAAATTATACCTAATATACAGATATAGTTTGATAATTAAATTATTTTGATATAAGAGAGAACAAGTTCAGTCTTGCAATGTACTTTATTTTTCGACATAGTTACCCTCGAAGCTCAATACACTTCTCCAATATTTCCTCAGGTTTGTGATTCCCTTATGGAAGGGGTTTCTTGCTATAAGATATTCAGAAATCTCCGCAATTTTTGAATGCCAATAGAAGTTTGAACGTCCATTGGGGAGTGTTGGTGCATGCGAGATACTCACACAATTTGGGAACATTTCTAGGGAAGACCCGACAAAGAAGGTTGACGGGCTATAGTGAAGAGGGGAAAGTTGCAGAGGGGGGTATGAGTAAATGGAAAGGGGGCTCAAGAGTAAGGTTTCCATTCATGTTTGTGTATTTGTATAAAAAATCACTCATAAGAAACGTATGATGTATGTATGATATCTGTATATCGATGCGACAATTATACTTTAATGTGTTTTAAAACCGGTACAATAAAACGTCCATTATAAGACATTCATTTGATTTAAATTTGTGTGTCCAGCCGGGAAAATGTTGAGTTTAGAGAACAGATGGTATTCCAAGGGAGCGAGAACAGGTGAATAGAGTGGATGTGGAAGCATTTCTAAACGTAGTTAGGTCCTGGGCGACTAAGCTTTTTAGTCTCCGCAAAAGTGATGCGTTGTATTTTCCAATAATAATTTCCCTTCTGCAAGTAGTCAACCAAGAGAATTTTTTTTTATCCCATAAAAGGAAACCGTCACTTTTACTTCAAGTGGAACGTATTTAATTCCCCTCGTGTGGTCCATCGTTTCCTTTATGGCTTGTAGTAATGAATGCAAATTACATCCACAGTCACAAAACGTCGTAAAAATCTGTTGGATTCTCCTTAAACATTTCCAAACAGTCGGCTGATGTTCGCATGCGATTTCACTTTTGTTCCGGACTTAGCAAAAGAGTGAATCATCTTGCACAAAAATTTTTCATGTGTAATTCATTAAGAAAATAAAATAAATCGGTTCAGTTCAGAGGCCCTGGCCTCTGCTAACTCAGGAGCAGTAGCACAGGAGATGCAAGGCTCCTCCCACCGACCAACCGACCACCGCCAGCCCCGGACCAACCAGTGGGGAGCACTGGCAGCCAAACTTCACACAGTGATACCTTCTCCGAGGAGACTTCGTCCACGTCACCGAAGATGTCCGTCGTAGTTGCGCACGAAAAGTCTGGAGCTCTTATCTCCAGCAGACCACGGCACAACAGCCCAGAAGTGTAGCTTCATCTATAACTGCGGTCGTGAAAGCCTATGTCTCTCATAATCATGAACTTTATTGATCATTGCTTTATTTTTGAGTTTCTGGGTGTGATATATCTTCGATGCTCATTTATCCAAAGTGAAACAGTTTCATGGGAAAGGCGTACATCATTTAATGTCGTCAAAATCCTCTCCTGAATTTCCTTCGCTGTTTTACTTTCCATAGAAGAGAATTGATTCGTACCAAGAATTCCAATCTTATCCATTTATCACTGTCACTCGCAATGCTTTTGTTTAAAAAACTGCCAAACAACGAATTAGCATTAGAGTGATTTGTGACAAATACATAGAAAGAAAACTTTATGACCACATATAGAAATATACCTGTTGGCGTCTGTTAGTATGCCAATGAAGCTATTTATTAAGCCACCCTCGAGTTAAGCAGAAAATGAACTTATATTAATAACTGTACATCGATTAATTATGACTTTTATTGTTCAATTGGCGATGGAAATGTGAAAGAAAATGTAAAGGTAAGAGACCTAAATAATTGCTAATTTTGTTCATTCCTAAAGCTACTGTAAGATGCAACCAATATATCATGAAAGTTCTTGATGGTATAACTTGTACTTTAACGACTAAATAATGAAGAAAACTTTGTTGGAAGCATTTACATTCTCGTATAAAATACCTGCACTTCTTAACCAATGATCTTATTTCATTTTCTGATTTAAGCGTGATATCAAATTTGAAAATCGTCACTTGGGCTAAATGCCTAAAAGGTCAGGTATAACCCTTTCATAGATCATAAAGGTACAAACTGTGATATAAATCCTCTTCTGTCATATTGCGTGATTTTTTTTTTTTAATGGTGTTTAACGCCCGTTTTTACTACTGAGGCACCACAGGCGGTGAACACTGATGATACATGAGATGAAATGATAACTTGGGAAAGGATTTTTTTTTCTAAGGAAGGAAACGTTCCAGGCCTAAGTTTAGGGTAGCTCCCCGGCATTTGCCATTTATGAGGACTGAGAAAAACCTGAAAAGAAAGCCAAGTCAGGGAGGACGGTCCTGGAGGGATTCGAACCCCAGACCTCCTGTTCAGGGGTCCGCGCCTTAACGACCTCAGCCACCCGTGGCGGTGTCATATTGTGTGATGTAAGCGCAGGTTTTCATTGTACAAAATTATTTTAATTGGCAGACGGTACAATTTCTTTCCAAGAAACACAAAGTAAATATTAGAAATATACTGTAAATTTGTATTCTTAATGATTATAATTATGTATTATAGTACTATTATGTATAAAAATTAAAGCCTTTTATTTGAATCTTAATCTTAAATTTGGAAACGTTATTGTTTTCAAAACGTTTTAGTTATTTATTTATATTTTAGTGATGTGATTTTTTTATTTCGTTAAAATTTACTTCATATTTGCCGTTCTCTGCTGATATTAAAGATAAACTCATTAATAAGGAAATGCATTTTATTATTTTGCTTTTTGTTTAATAAAAGAATATGGAGTATCGAAGTATTGAATGAGAAAATATTTTTCATCTACTCATCAACATTATGACACTTTCATAATAGTGAGCATTGCATTAACAGATTACTTTATACATACAGGCTACCGTGTGTATTTTCTCTTCTAAAATCGTCGGCAATATGTGACCGGTGCTGCAGTGGTTGACATGTTAAATGCTGACAGTTCTTCACTTTAAACGCCAATATTGAATTTTTGAATTTGAATAATAAAATAACAGCAACGCACTAACTACAGGGAGAAAATCCCATATGTAACGGTGAGCCACTAAATGGAAAAACAAATGCAAGTTAAGAGGGTGTGTGGAAACGGTGTGGTGTGTGGAAACGGTCGTTGCGGTTTTTAAACCGAGAGGGGAGCCAAACATGTGTATGATAGCGAGGTATAAAAATGGAATTATTTACAAAGCTTCCCAATTTCTCTTTTGTGTTGAAAGTCGAGCCCACACGCAATAATGCATTCCTTTTCCCCCGTTTTTCTACGATCGTTTTATGTGTATAAGTGGAGAGCTATTGGTACACATTCTCGACTGTTATCTAAGTACCCTATTGTTAATAATTCTGGCTATTTTAAAATGAAAACAAAATCGAAATGGAACAATATGCACAAGGGAACAATAATGTTGAAGGCTTTAATAAATAATTGATAATGTGCTTAGTTTGCGAGAATACATAAAGAAGATATATGAAATAATGATTAAGTAATAATACATGTCGACATAGCTGTGCTATGTGCCATGTTTGAACCATGCATTTTCACTATATGAGTCCTAACCGGGCAAGTCATTAAACTACAAATGAATACAGAACTGAAACAAATAGGAGTACTGTTCGGAAAAATACTTTTATTTTTCAACAGAATCTTTCTGTATTCCCAGGAACTTGTTTCAGCATTTTATAAGTCCCTGAATTTCTAAGGCCACTGTTAGAACCAGGCGGTGACTTTCCTTACTTACTACAGCTTCATTGTGGGGAAATAAACAACGCTTGGAGCAAGATCTATACGTAAGATGTTCCAGAACTTCCAGCTTGAAATATCGCAGCGTCTCATTTGTCTTTTTGGCAGTATGAGGACGCGCGTTGTAATGCAAGAGCAATACGCTTTTGTTGAGAAGTTTTATTGAGCATAACTTTGACTTTAATGCTGTAATGGCAGACCCATGCTTTTCATTTTGTATCATGGGGCAAGCTGGCGCCGCACCATCATGCATTCACTTTGTGAAAATCTAACTTATCATGCATTATGAGATAGGCCATTCCACAACCAATAACAGCGGCTATAGTGCCTATAGTTACCTTTCTGCCTACCCAGATTAATTCTGCAACTGGTTGCAATTTCTTCTCTGTAGTCGGCCGGAGCAGTGTTCCTCTTCGTTAAGTATCCTCTTTCAAAGAATTTCTCCACCCAATTGTTAACAGTTTGAAGTGACAGGAACTTCTCATCGGAGTTTGGAAGCATTTCTTTATGAAATTTCTTTGATTCCATAAATTTGGCATATAAAAGTCGCACAACGAACGCTGTTCGAGGGTTGTACACTCACTCAGAGGCCATCTTGAACCTGCAGTTTCGCTGTTGTAAACATCGATTGTGGAATGTAAACAATTGCCACGGGACTAATGCTGGTATCTAATAGTAATAACCTCAAATGCCTCATTCATACATATATCGTACTGGACATCAATTAGCAACTTACTGACTTATCCTCATATTTTTGCCTATGAACTTCCCGTTTGTGCCACAAGAATTAATTTGGCCAGTCCAGTTATATCAAGCACTTTTTGGGCATTAAAATTCCAGAATTATTTTCATTTAAACTGCTGGAACAATTTACATTTTGTTTTGAAAATGTACTCGTATTGGCAGTCAGATAAGGGTTTAATTTCTTAATACTTTCCTATAAAGAGTGCGTTAGTCCTTGTAACAAGACAAGCATTAAACATAAGTGGGTGAAGTGAGGCACTTTATAGTCGAGAGAAAAAGTCAGTGCTTTGAAGATTTAGGCAGAAACGAAGATAGGGAAATAAATATTCAGAATGAATGGGAAGACCCTCACGGAACGGGAAAAAATCTTAAATCTATGAGTTCATCCAAAGCGACTTGAAAATATAAAATAACTAAGCATATAGCAGGTGAGAAGTTATATTGTGCATGATGTTTCTACCGGCACATTGCCGCGCCAGCCCACTGTTACCATATCCCGTTACTCACTGTCCGTCTTTAACGGTTGCACCCCAAGAGCATCATATTCTTCTTCCTGCTCCTCTAGCTGTCCATTTCCATTTTGTTATGTTCACTATCACTATCAATGAAAACACTGGAGCCACCCAAGTATATTATAAAACATACAACTACTTCTTTTAGAATGTCTTCTTCTTTCCACGCATCCTATTGAAAATGCGTTGCTACTGCGTAATTTCCGTAAACTGTTCACTGTGGCAACGCCGATGATGTCATGCCTATGACTATCTGATTCTCTTACCTGATTTATCACCGATAAGACAAGTTCCCACTAACTGAGTCGCCGGCATAAACGCCACTCAAGTGTCAATCACAAACTGATTTATCGCCTACTGTAGATGCACGTTCTGGAAGCATTATACTTAATTCTTTTGCACTTAGAAATGCTCCAGCACACACATGGTGTCCCAGAATCGCCGCACGTTTTTCCAAGCTATATTCGGCACAATGCGATATTAGTTCCATCTTTCAGAGGTTTTAGACGTGTACTGTTCTCTCTTTTACTTTTCCGTCATGCTTTTATTATCAAATTAACTAAAAACTTATGGTCAATCGATCAAAGTTATTGATATACTTTCATTTCCGCTTTCACGGTGCCTTTATGTGAAATATTACTTCTTTTAGCTGTTAGTGATTCTGATTTGATACCGGCTCACATAGGTATATATTTACGTAATGATAATTAAACAAAAGGAGTCGTTATTAAAGAAAATACATGTACGAAGTATCTCAGTAATCAGATATTGACGGTAGCTAAATAGCTAAATAAAAATACGTAGCTGAATAGACCCTAAAGCAACAACAATAACATTCTTCAATTCCGACAGCTACAATTGGCAACTACAAAAGCAGAATTCATTTGTGTGCTATTATAGAAATTACGGCATAATACATTTTATGATTGGTAAGGATATCTTTCCATAAAGGAGAGGCATTGGCGAATTTTAGAAATTCATACTTTTTAAGATTTCTAAAATTTAACAGAAGGTAAAACTTAAGCATGCAAAATTACACAGAAAATTTGAAGTTTACACAGTATATATATATACATTGTTGATTTCTATACACAGTGCACCGTTAAACGTCTAAAATTCACCAAGATTTGTATTAAAAATGGATGTCTCTAAAGTTTGCTTCATGTAACTGTTGGTAACATCTCAAACATGATATGAATTGGCTTATGTCGCTGTGGATGTGCTTTTGAACGCAAGTAATAAAAATAAGAATCTTCAAGTTGATTCTGGTACCAACATGCAATCGAAAAATATCAAATAGTCTTGGATCATGTCTGTAAGACTGGAGTCTATAAGTGAGCAGTTTTCTAGTATTCATACAACTCCAAGCGCATGCTCTAGTGAAGGCCAGTTCTTATAGTAGTCTCAGGTTTATGTATAGTAGCACGAAGTGAGAAATACCTTCATACCAATAGACCTGGATTTAACAGGCATCATCTGCGTGTTCTTTTTTGCTTTATTTTTTTTATTTTTTTTTTTTTTTTAAATTTAATATTCTATCTCAGCAAGACTCAATCTTCTGACTTTCATATGAGATAACCTAGATTGGCACACATCCACTCTTATTTTAAATGCTACATCTTGCAACGAACCCATTTTCTGTGTATTCTTCTTATAGGCACTTGCAAGATATAGATAGACAAAATATTTTGTCTCAATGCGCAGAAAAAGTATCGCTTAACCTGTAGACTCAAATACATCTGTGTGGGGGAGGGAACATTCCTTAGATATCGGTGGCAGGGAAGAAAGAAGTGGTCTCGCATGACTCAGATTAGGGGCTTGGAAAGGAAACACAACAGTTAATGCTCTCGGGGAAAGAATTTGCCCATTGTGCGGAGAAAGCGATACCCGGATGGCAGAATGCAGGGAAACGGAGATTTAAAGAAATGAGCATTTATCACCGCAGTTTCTGAATTCCAACAGAAGTTTGAATATTTGCCGGAAAGTGTTGGTGCATGCGAGATACCCACACAATTTGGGAACATTTCTAGAGAAGACCCACAAAGAATATTAATGACTATAATGAAGAGTTGGGAGTTGGAGAGGGGGTGTGAGTAAATGGAAAGGGGCTCAAGAATAAGGGTTACATTCATGTTTATTAATTTGTATATAAAAGTATTAATAGAAAACTTGAAAATATCAAAGTATTGTAGATTTGAACGTATGTAGGTAGGTGTGTATGTGTGTGTGTGTGTGTGTATGCGCGCGCGCGCGCGTATGGATTGGTATGTATGTATGTGTATGTCCCTTTTGAATGTTATAATGTTATAATGTTGACATTAGCATGTAGAACCCTAAGGCCCATGCGACAGTTGTGTTTATTTGGATGTATTCTAAAATGTACAGTAAAACGTCCATTGCTATTAATATAATTACAACTTTAATTTAACATTTCTCAAAGCTCTGTATTAAACGTGATTTATAAGTGAAACATTGGATTTCTTAAACACATACTGTAAAAAGGTGACAAATGCTGGATGTTATGTTTAGAGAGAACATAAGGGAACACTTTACATGAAAGTAATACTGCGCGCAGTAAAATGCTGTACATCTGTCGCTTTTATTGTCCCCGTGGACATAAATATGGTGGAGATTACGAAGTTAATATTCCGACGCGTCAGAGTAACATATTAAACGTGTCAGATATTCATTACAGGTTTATTTGTGTGCTCTTGGCTGTCGGTGTCCTGTGATAGTGTCCATGGAACGGCGGTGATATAATCTTCAACAGCGTCAAATCTGTTCTGTGACAGAAGTATATGTCAAGACACATGGCAATGGAGTATGTTAGGGACTAGTTCCTTTAGTAAAAAAGTTAGAATGGGCCCGCCGAGCCAAATTGGAGTTTTATTATGCCCGCAAAGCACAGCAGCGAATGGCCCTAATGCATTAGCCATTGATAGCGTTATGTAACAAAGTGATGAGATTTACATAGATTGACAACTTCTGTTAAAGAGAGTTACATCGCTGGGAACCAGTAGACATGGCAGAAAAATATTATAAATCGGGAGCGTTAATCCGAGGTTTTGCTGTATTTATATGGATTTCCTTGAATTTAGCAATATTTGACGAAAAAAAGCATGTCACTATGCTTTCTTTCTTTCCTTTTTCTTTTCTTTTCTTTTCTTTTTTTTTTTCTTTCTTTCTTTCTTTTTTTTTTTTTTGTTATTCACTTGTAAATTTGTTAAGGAAGTCTTGTCCAAACACTTTTTACTTTTATTTTCAAGCATTATTGGGGGGAAAGTTTATTAGTAGTTCAATCGTTAGCTCTCTAGGTATATATTGTATCTACTAGTGATCTTTTTAGAAATAAATGTTTTCATTGAAAATAATGGGGACACGTTAAGGTCCTTTTATGAATTCTACATTCTTTTAAGATGTTCTTTTTGAGTATTTTGCTAGATTTGATTCATCAATAAGTAACCCTTAGTGTTCTATTGTTTACACAACCCTTCTTTTACATTCAGTCGATAAATGTTACTTCCATGAAGATCTTTTTTCCCTCCTTTTTTAAAAAAAAATGTTTCAACGTACAATATCCTTGAGAAGTCTAAAATATTTTCATATGCTGGCGTTTTGAAACTTTTTTTTTGTTCACATATACTTACTCAAAATGCATTATTCGTTACATTTTTAGATATTCCAAATAATTCCAATCTATTACAGAAATAGAAACAATTTGCATTCTATTACATTAGAATTTATTTGTTTTAAATGCAATAAAATTATAATTGACGTAGATGACAACAGTACTTGTCAATTACTAATGTTTGCATAAACTTATGCTGTATTAATGTCCGCTCTAATCTGAACTCTTACCTCACAGAATTTTCTGTTAAGACGCACTATGCTGTTGAAAGTTCCTTTAGCTGCGTATCCAGCACATGAAAGTTTGGACTAACGAATATCTTTTTATCATAACACAACTAATATAAATTATATTTTTAAAACACACCAACTTTAAAACTAGTTACTTAATAAGTTTATCTAATTACTTTAGAAGCATGCTAGACATAAAGTGAGGATTAGAAAAGTGGCTCTTTTAAATTATGCATACTATCTTTCCTGAAAGTAAATAGAAGGTTGGTGCTCTGTGGTAATGCTATAATACATAGCATTATTTTCAAGAATCACTATATGAAATCTAGTCAATAAAGTCGTTTATAGAATCTCATATGTGAAAAAATTAAAGAAATTGATTGAATCTTTCATACCTTTATTAGAATATTTTTCGTTTAACAAAGCCTTTTTCTGTTGCAAAATAATGTTAGAAGGCATACTAATTTCAGATTTTGAAATGTTAATGAAATATTTTTGATAAAAAGTGATAACAAAACATTCTATTTATTATGTAAACTACCATTCTCCAGCAATAAATTGTTAATTTATCTTTTTTATTTTCTATATTGCTGTTCTAGTGGGCAAAGGGTATTTTAAAGTAGTTAAAGACACTTTCATTGAAAAGTCAAAGAAATAAAGAACATAAACAGCTAATGAAATACGACCGATCATCGAGGTCATATAAGCGACAGGATGGCCGAGGTCGTTAAGGCGCGGACTCGCGAGCAGGAGGTCTGGGGTTCGAATCCCGACTGGACATCCTCCTTGACTGATATTTTTTCCCAGGTTTTCCCCAGTCCTCATAAATGGCAAATGCTGGGAAGGTACCCTAAACTTAGGTCTGGAACGTTTCCTTCCTTAAATAATCCTTTCCCAATATATCATTTCATCTCATGCATCACCAGTGCCCACCCCGTGTGGTGCCTCAGTTGTAATAACGGGCGTTAAACCCTATTAAAAAAACC
This sequence comes from Metallyticus violacea, assembly GCA_030762175.1. Lineage (NCBI taxonomy): Eukaryota > Metazoa > Arthropoda > Insecta > Mantodea > Metallyticidae > Metallyticus > Metallyticus violacea. The sequence goes on from CM060834.1 coordinate 86,897,514, forward strand.
CAGATGTTATAAAAATTTACTTCATGTGATTTACACCGTATCTCAAAAAGACATAATGAAAAAGTTCTATGGCGCAAACTTTATATGATAAATTGAAGAATCTAAAATGCAAATAGCAACAGTCTTTAAGTAGTGCCTCTTTTTACACTTGTAACCCAAGAATTTCACTGCACTGACAAAAAGTCACAGTGATAATTTGTATTAACTTACAAAGGTTACGTAAATTGTATTATTTGTAAGTTTTTTGCGCCTACTACTGTAGTCATTTAATGTGTTTGGTTCTTGTATCACAGCTTTCTTAAATGTAAAGCAGTGTCACGGTATTTGTTACTTTTACCGAAATTATCTTCTATTAAATACATTTAGAAACGGCCTCTAGGGTAATCTAATGGACGTATAAATTACAACAAGGACATTTCTACACCAGTAATGGGAAAAGTGCAAGTAGAGAAGCACTCAGAACTAAATGGAGGAGGTAATGGAGTGTGGTTTGGCGAGAAGATGGGAGACTTAAGGTCCAACTAATGGTCAAAGGCAAAAGGGTAGAACAGTGGAAAATGTTTCATATCTAAGGTACAGGAGATGGCATGGGAAAAATAGAGAAGTACACCATCTTTATTTCACCCTTCATCTCGTCAAGACTGTTGTTTGTAGGAAAACGGAACTGCTAGCACAAATTTAAAATATTTAATTTCTTCCAACGCAGTTTCTAACAAAACTACCTCCCGTTAATTTTAACAATTGTACTTTTTAGTTACCAATATTGTAGAAACATATTTTGCAATTTTGCTGCCAATATTATTTGTGTACTTTCTTACATTCGTATAAAAAAAAGAGAAATTGAAGTTAATTCAAAATGTCTATAGATGCGCTGTAAAAGAAACTATTTTTTAATTTGTATGTTTCATTTTATGTTATTTTATATTTATTCTTGTTTTCATAGTATTTAATGCGTTTAGAGCGGTATTACATTATATAAAAATATGGCTATAATAGAACTAGTTAGCAGATGCCGAGAGCGCAAAATAGTGTGCTCCATTTTCTCGTTTATATTTGCGAGTGTTGAGTTTAAAAATTGGCAATTAAATAAAATCTTGAAAATTAATAATAACGGAAACATAATGGAAGGAAATATTCATAGTTTCGCAACAGCTGTAAGCAAGAATCAAATTTTGTTTATACGCTTGAACAATCCCAATTTCTAGCTAACACACGCACACACACATTAAAGATAAGGATTTTAGTTAGGTTTATAACTTGTTAATTGAGGCTTTGGTTCCCGTCAAAGTATGAAGTTATTTAGTAGATTCCGGCTATGTACCCCAGGTTGGGCACTAATTTTGAAGGAATCTGTTGTCGACGTTGAGTGGCCCTACGTTGTGGTGTCAATTTTGAAGCGGTAGGGTAAACCGATTATTGATCGCTTCGGTACTATTGTACACGCTTTAATGGCAAATTCTCAGGGAGAAATCTGCTATTTTGGTACTCGACAGGACTGGAGAGGAGTTCAATAGTGCAAATAAGCATTCGATGTGACAAATATATATTGGTACTTTACATGTCCAAAATCTTTCGCGTCCTCTGGTGTTTTGCGTATGATAGACTTATCCACGTCGAATACAAACTTAGTTGCCGCGTGTGAAACTTACAGATGAGTGCCGTGGCGCGTAACACTGAAAATAGTTTAACTGATGTATCTGAACTGCTTAACTGATAACTGCTTCTCAGCTGAGTATCAATTTAAAAACTGATGTTTTTAACTATGTATCAGAACTGCTTAACTGAACTGCGATTCTCAGTAACGTCAAACTTATGAGTAGCTGCGAACTGCTTCCATCTAGCCGCGTGTAGGTCTTATAACTGCGTACCAGGGAATGAGAACTGAGATGCGTCTCGCCGCGTGTGAAACTTCAAACTGAATACTGCTTCTGCTAACTGCCTGCTCGGCCGAGCAAACGCTTCCTTCAAATCAAGTAATCGTTGGTTTTAATGATACCACGGGATTATACAGGCACGCGCACAATCTTCCCGACTATCTTTAAAAGTTTAAACATACATTTTCCATTGGCTGGTTTAAGTGCACTAACCAGCACATACCATTCGGTATTTTTTGAAAGTTTCAAACATTTTGTTAGCATTGGCTAGTTTAAAGGCTAACAGTACAGTGCCTGTCGGGAACAAAGCTCCAAACGAATTTCAAAGTCCTTCAGTTTATTAATCGTACAATGTCAGTACTTCTTTTTAAAAGTAAGGGACTTCACATGCGATACTCCGGTTTCTTCCCTCTGAATAGAGTTTTATGACCTTGTTGGCTTTCCAGGCTACCGTTACGGGAAAACGTCTTTTGAACAATTCTTATTCTCGATCGTTATGGATTTATAAGATTGTGTGAGTATTCTATATTGTTAAACGTAAATAGTACCTTGACTTAACGACCTTGGGAGAGCTATTGTTGCAAACACTCTGCTACGTAAAATTATGTGCAAGCAAATGATTGTCACGGTATATAAAGTTTGTGCAATTTAGAAAACTAACATAGAGACATCTAATAGTTATTTTCCAATTTTTTATATGCTAATTTGATAATCGTGGCCAAGTGCAACTAATTTTGCTTGTTTTTCTTTATTATTTTGATTTCATTCTGCTAAAGTGTTTCTGTACTTTTATATTACATTTAATTTAATGAATTAGTTTCATTTACCAATGGAAAGCGAAATTACACACAAAAAAGACTTAAATACAACAAACCAAGCATGTGAATACAATCCTACACGAATTGAGATTATTTTTTAATTTTTTTACTTCTTTTCCACCATTTTCTGGTATCTTTGCTGTAGTGTGTGTATTTTACTTTGATGTAGTTCATTGTTTTTACTCTTGCTATTGTAGTCAACGTTTACTTTAGGTTACTTTATTCTTATTATCACCACCGTTATCAATATAACGCCATACTGGACGATGTAAGCGCTTATCAATGTCAGCCAGCTACAATAAAGCACTCCAGTGTTTATATTCCTGAATTAGTTCTACTGCTTGCTAGTTTTAAAAATTAAAAACTGACTTTTCTTATAGTTTAAAATAAACAGTATGGGATACAATTTTTAACTGTTAAAGGAACTACGATCAACATTTTAAACACTAGGATGTGAGGTAGTAGTGAGAAATATATTTAGACAATTAATAGTCATATATAACTTTTGAATCTACTAACTTTCATTACTTAAAATAGCTTATACTCTTAGAAATAAAACATATTGACTATATTTATTTTTGTGCTATACAATGTAACAGAGAACGAAAATTATAAACCAGAGATTCGAAAAACTTAGAAAGTAGATATATGGCAACATTTTATTCAATTGAAGAATAAATCATCTACAAAATAAAATTTGCTGAAAAATGAAGTTAGAAATAAGCTCTAAGAAATTACTGGGCTATTTATAAAAGTATGTGTCAAACATTATCTACTAAAACATTGATCTATTTAGTTCATTTCATATTCAGTCTGGTTCATACATTTTATAATTGGGTTATCTATTATTCTTTGCACATTTGTATTGTAATTTAGAATTAGTTTAACATTTCCATCAGAGATCAACAATTTATGGCTTAGCCATTATATATATTGCCACATTCACTTATTCTAGGGTTTATGTCGTCTATCTCTAGTTTCTGTTTTTAATCTTATTCGACTTCGTTATGTGTACATTAAAAACCATATTTCCGCTGCTGAGTTTGTTTTCATCTTAGGTTTCAAAATTCCTGTCTATAAACTTATGTATGTAAACTTCAATTACAAACTTTCAAGAATGACAAATTACAGAAAGTATAATATTTTTATTAAGAAATGCTGCTTGCTGACACCTTCCTCATGAGCGTTAATAGGTTTTTGAAGCGCATTCCAAGCATGAAATGTGGACCTTAAATCCTTATACCTTCTAGTACCGCTTGCTGTGCGCAGAAATATGTGATGATATTCACCGTGATTCACCATTAATGTACGCGCACATTTCATCACAAAATTTGGGGAATATTGTATAGAAAGGGCATGAATTATTACATCCCTTGATTTTTTGAAGCTAAGTTAAGCTACTTGTATACGTCATCCTAGTCAACAACAGAGAAGAACTGATTGATCGAACAAGTTCAATTGAACCTTTTCAATTGTGGAAAAACAATATTTGTATTAAATTGCTATAAAATGTACTGACTTTTCGGGTACATAGATCCCTAACAACGTGTCAACAGACATACGTTCTAGAAGTAAGGGGAGGGGAGGATATTTTCTATAACTTAAAATTCTTCACATTTTGCCAGTAAGATTCTTTCAAACACTGTATATATATTTGTATAAGACGAGGGACTTAAACTATTTAATAACACGTCATTTTTAGTGACATGAGAAAATTCTTTAAACAATTTGAATGGGAACATAATACGATATCGTTAATTTTTTCATAGATGGAGGTGTCGAGAATATGTGAAAGCCAACTTCGTTAATTTAAAATAAATTGATATGTTTTATTATTTATTTTTATAGTGCGTTTGGAGACGTGCACAACGATTAGATGGTCTAAATAAATTACAATGTGATTTCTGGAAGAGAATTCTAAGGGTGGGGAGGGGAACATCGAACAATGGTGTACTACGAGGGGTGGGATGCTGAGAAGATGCATTCTACAGCCAAATAAAAATAATTAGATACTGGATAAAAATTATTAAAGGAGAACAAACAACCCTGAGGGCAATATGCTACAGGCTCCAATTAAATTACATATAATTTACAAAATGGTTGGCGGCGGTTGTACAGCGGGAATTATCAAAATCCGGCTTTAAACAATATTTGGCAGATGGATATTGAAAACAGGTACGACATCAAAAGATGCCCGTCTAATATAAACCAACAGTAAATAGAGACGAGATGCATGCAGATGTCATCTCTGGACCTGCAGAGTGAAATTAAAACTAGATGGGGTAAATAGCTTGGCTTAGACTGGGAGGCTGGAACGTAAGGTTGTTGATGAGGAAGGCAGAAGGATTTGCCCATTATGCTCGGAACTGGAAGACTGGGTGACATTTTGGCTTAGTGCGCACAGACAGGAGATGACAGGATAAACTTTCTCCTGGAATTCAATAGGGAGATTGTGGCAAGTTGGGACTTAATTGTAAATGCGCAAAATTTGCTAAATCTTGCCACTTTCTTAAATGAAATACGTAGTTTTAGGGATAAGAAATTTCTATACATATTATATATAAATAAAAAGAAAGTCAGAATTATTGTATGTATGTATGTATGTATATATGTATGTATGTCGGTTTTATGTATGTGTGAGTGCGTTCTTGTTAATGTTGTTCTTTTCTTTTGTTGAAATTAATTTCAAGAAATGAAGTATTTTACAAGAGACGAACGACCTTGCGACCCATGTGACCTGTGATGGTTTTTTTTTTTTTTTTTTTTTTTTTTTTTGATTGATGCATTTATGGACGCTCTTTAACATCTCAGGTCATCAGCGTCCCATTCAACTCAGGGCGTGAAACGGCCGACAAATTTTGCTCAGAGGCCTCTCTTTCACTCTTGATGTTCTTTTACATGTGGTAAATGTACGACACGGGACCCACGGCTTTACTTCCCTTCCGAAGAAAGCCACCGGTCCTGGCCGGGATCGAACCCGCGATCTTGGGCTTAGGAGGCAAGTATGGTAACCACTACACCACCAGGACCGACGACCTGTGATGTGCAATATATGAGTATGTATACGTAGTTTAACTGGAATATTAGTTTCTATTACTACTACTACTACTACTACTACTACTACTACTACTACTACTACTACTACTACTACTTCTACTACAACTACCACCACCACCACCACTACTACTACACTACTGCGTCTATTACTACTATTTCTATTACTACTATTACTACTACACTTCTACTACTACTACTACTACTACTACTACTACTACTACTACTACTACTAATACTACTGCTGCTACTACTACTATTTCTATCACTTCTATTACTACTTCTATTACTACTACTACACTACTACTATTACTACTATTATTACTACTACACTACTAATATCACTACTACTATTACTATTATTATTACTACTACACTACTAATATTACTACTACTACTACTACTACTACTACTACTACTACTACTACTACTACTACTTCTACTACAACTACCACCACCACCACCACCACTACTACTACTACTACTACTACTACTACTGCGTCTATTACTACTATTTCTATTACTACTACTATTACTACTACACTTCTACTACTACTACTACTAATACTACTGGTGCTACTACTATTTCTATCACTACTATTACTACTTCTATTACTACTACTACTACACTACTACTATTACTACTACTATTACTATTATTACTACTACACTACTAATATTACTACTACTACTACTACTTCTACTACAACTACCACCACCACCACCACCACTACCACCACCACTACTACTACTACTACTACTACTACTACTACTACTACTACTACTACTACTACTACTACTACTACTACTACTGCGTCTATTACTATTATTTCTATTACTACTACTATTACTACTACACTTCCACTACTACTACTACTACTAATACTACTGCTGCTACTACTACTATTTCTATCACTACTATTACTACTTCTATTACTACTACTACACTACTACTATTACTACTACTATTACTATTATTACTACTACACTACTAATATTATCACTACTATTACTATTATTATTACTACTACTATTACTACTACTACACTACTACTACTACTACTACTACTACTACTACTACTACCACTACTACTACTACTACTACTACTACTACTACTACTACTACTACTACTACTACTACTACTACTACTACTACTGTTACTACCATCCTATAATACTGTAAGCCTGTAAATCTACAGTTTTAAATATAATGTAAAGAAATAGTCAAAATATTGTATGCTCCCTTTGTAATTCTGCGTCCAGCGATGAGTTGACTGATTCCTGAAGTATGAAAACATTCACAACGATCTATACAATGGGAGAGAGTCGATATAGCGAATGTCTTCAAATGAAAGAGGAAGATATGCATTGCGAAAGATTATTGCGGCATATTCGCAATCTGTTTTTGAAGACATAACAAAACATGGAGGCGTGAATAATAAATGACACAAAGGACGCAAGACAGCAACATATGCGGAAAATGTAATTAACATTTTAAAAGCTGTGACCCACAATCCATATATCAGCACTAGACAGTTGAACGTGAGAGTTGGATCATTCAACGAAGAGTTCTGCAAATACCCCTCCCCCTTCCCACGTTTTATTTCATCAGCAACTGTATGCCTTTCAAAATCGGTTAAATTCCTAAAGCAACCGCAAATCGATGACATTTTCCTGGCTAAAGTTTTGTTTACGGACGAAGCCTCATTTAAAACCCGTGGTCACGTTAATCTTCGCCACGTGCCTACCGGCCAGTTGAAAATCCTCGGCCACTGAGAAAAGAGAACAAAGAAGATGGTCTGTAAATGTACGGCACAGGTTTGAAATAATCAAATAATAGACCCCTATTTTAAATAGTCACAATTCTTAACAGAAGTGTTGCCACAATTATTAGAAGCCGTTCCCCTAAACGAAATACAATTCACGTGACACCCATCTTGTATAGACAATTACAGATTTATAACAAAAACTTGAAGATCGTTTAATTAATAGGCTCGGAAATATAAAAATAAAACGGTATGCACGGTCACGGAGGGTGGTCCATATATTTCCGACCTAACCATTTTCTAGATATGATAAAGACAAAAACTATATTTCACTTTTCAATGTAGTTACCCTTTATTGCAATATACTTCTCATATTTTTGAATTAACCTTTGAACCCCCCTTCCAAAATAGTCAGAGGTCTTGACTGCAAAATGCACATAAACAGCATCCAGCACTGTCGCATTTAAATTTCCTTTCTCAAAGGTCCTTCTTCACTTCTGAAAAGAGGAGATAGCTAGATCTGAGCTGTAGGGTGGATGCTTGATTTCTTTGAAGCCACATTTCTTTACAACTTCCTTTGCAACAAGAACTGTGTGCACAGGTGCGTTGTCGTGAGGAAGGCGCACACAACCACTCAGCTTTCCTCTCCTTTTCTCTTGAATGGAGGCACGTAGTCTGTGCAGTAGGTCAGCTTAGTACTCCCCATTTATTGTGGTGTTCCTCTCCTTGAAATCAATTCCTTCACAGTTCCAAAAGATTGTGATCATGATCATCTTGGTTGACTGATTGACCTTGGGTTTTAGGCGGTGCTTCGGCAGGTTTACGCCACTCCATTGATTCTCTTTTGGAGACAAGGAATCATAGTAGAGGGTCATCGTTTCATTTTCTGTAACAACCGTTTGCATAGCTTCTCTCTCGTTTCCACGGCAGAGCTCCAAAAATGCCTTACAATGGATGACTCATTGCTGCTTTTGGACTGAGGAAAGAAGCCTAGGCACCCATCTTGCACTAATCTTATTCATGTTTAACGTTGATGAATAATTCGAAAGACTGTTGTTTTAGAAGGGCCCAATCTTGCTGCTATTTCTGTAATTTTGAGCCGCCGGTCTTGCATAATTTCTCCTTCCACAAGAGCATTCAGAAGTGAGCACCTCCAAGGGCCGACCTTGCACGCTCTTCGTCTTCAATGGTTTCTCGGTCCATTCGAAAAAGTTTGGCCCATTCTTTTACGGTAGAATATGAGGGGGATGCTACCCCATATACAACGTCCAAACGCGTTTAATTCCATTTGGAGTAAGTCCTTCTTTCGTGAATAACTTAATAATAGCTCGAAACTCCATTTCGAACATGTCACAATCTTTTAGGCATAGACTTCTTTTTGCAACTATATCTGAACGACTGAATAAAGCTGAGCGGAAGTTACAGCTGCAATTATTTACTTAACAGATGACATCAGGTAAGAGTTTTGTGAAGGCGAGGCCGGAAACTTATGGACCTGTTCACGTAATATCAATAGATTATATTTATGGAGAAAATTAAACCAAGTGTATCATGAACTAGCTACGAGCCCCAAAGGAATGAAAGACCGTACAGCACGATCTTGCTTGGACCATAAAATCAAATTCTACCTTTACTATTGGCCTTAGAGAATCTCTTTACAGCATGCAGCAATGCTCAAAGTTACCATTTCGAACTCTTACTAGTAAGTCAGATTTTGCTACTGCTCATACAGCAGCGGAGTTTATGAATAAAATTTAGGAATTGTTTGAGAATAGAGCGTTTAGTGCTGGTGTAGGACACTCGCGTTCTCCAGATTTAACAGTGTGTGAGTTTTACCTGTTGGTTTGCCTGAAGGACAGAGTTTATAAAACAAACCCTCATACATTTGGGGAACTAAAGTAAATATAACAAATAAATCAGAAAATTTTTACTAGTCGAACTTCAACATGTCAATCAGAATGTGTTTTCCCGATACTGCTTAGCCGAAGGGAGACGGCATTTCCAGCGCCTTCTATGAGGTAAGGTTTTATACACAAGCGCAGTGTAAGTATCCTCTCGGGCGGCCGCGACACGCCTAGCCACCGAGAAATCAAAACACCGCGCGTGCACGATAGTTTTTACGTGAAAGCCCGGTACATACATATATGCATACAAACACGAATATGAGTAGGAATTTTGGTATATAAAATGTAATCATGTTTTTTTTTTCTTTCTATTATTTGGCGCATATTATTTCATTTCCCTATCCTTTTCCGTACGTATTTCTCCGATATGTAGGAAGGTGCACAGTAAATAAAAATAAATGTACTGACAATTTTATATGTTTTAGGACTATTTTTGAATTTATTGAATAGTTCCCTCTAGGAGTCCTTAATTTTATTTTGTTCATGGGATCATAATGCACTCTCTATTTTATTTTGTTCCCAAGTCTGTTCTGTAAGGTGTATTTATAACTCAATACTAATAGATAAATATTAATAAAATCAAAATATGTTATAGATGAAATATTTTATTTTAAATTTATCATGGAAATTAAAATATTCCAATGTTAGTTCCAAACTGGGAAAAGTCCCTAACTTCTGCCTTTAGCTTTTTCATTAATTTAACATCTCTACTTTATTCCGCGTTCTTTAGTACTTTTGTAAATAAAGATGTTATTACTTTTGATTAAAAATTACTGGAATCCTCGGGGTTGGTCTTGGTGGTCTAGTGGTAGCCTTATTGTCTCATAGACCCAAGGTCTCGGGTTCAAACCCGACCAAGACCCTGACATTTTTAGGGCTTATGGCTTCCTTCGGAAAAGAAGTAAATCTGTGGGTTCCGCATCATAGATTTACGGCACCAAAAAGAATCTCAAGCCTGAAAGAGAAGGCCTCTGGGCAAAACTTTTCGGCCGTTTCATGCTCTGAATAGAATGGGGACGCTAAAGATCAGAGATGTTGAAGAGAGTTCTTAAATAAACAAAACAAAAAAGCTTCTTTTTTTAATATAGTATTTAACTTTCATTTTCACTACTGTAGCATCACAGATGTTGGACTGGTGATATATGAAATAAAATGATAAATTGGGAAATACTTTTTAGATGGAGAAGAAAGCGTTGTAGACGATAAAATATCTCAGAATTGCACACTTCCCATGCCTTAAAAACGTCGACAACACAGTGGTGGTTAATTAATGTAAATAACAGGGAATGCCCTACGGTTTAGTCTGTTAACGAACTAGCCTTCTCCTGGATAATAATACTTCCTAACTCCATGCTGTTAGCTAGTCCAAAGAACTCGTTGAATGCCTCGCTAAATGCTAACAAACTAATTTATCGTCGAATTAAAACTCCAGATCAATAGCTTTTCTCTATTAATCTTGTGTATATGTCACTGCAACAGTAAATAGGGACAGTAAGAACTCGTATGAATAAAACAATATCTCGTGGTTTTGTTGATAAGATACGATGCTGTTTTAGTTATCTGCTAACTAAATACAAACACGAAGGGAAGTCAAAATTGTACTGCACTCCCAGCCAATAACATTTCCATTTTACTGGTTTATCTGATATGCATTTGTTCGGTCGGTCTGCGCTTCTAGCTTGTTTGTCGAGGAAATCTTGTTTACAAAGCTTTTGGTTCTTGATACATACTGGGTAAATTTACTTTTATGCTTTCAGAATCGAATGTATTCATGAAGATAAGATCAGAGCATATGTTAAAGTTGAATTTACTGGATGACAGCAACTGGAATAATAGTTTTGGTTAGAAATAAAGATGTAACGTGATATGCCCAATTTTATTTCAACCTAGCATCAAATATTCGGAGGTAATTGAGAAGGAAAAGAGATGAGCATTATGTAGCAACTACTGATAAACTGGAAAGAAACCTGATGGCATTTTTCTAACAAAGTTCATAGTTTGCCCAGAATAGACAACTTCACCAGTGTTTGTAATCAACATCACAAAAGAAAATGAGCTACATATCCATTAGCTATAAACATTTTGACCATATGGCAAACAGACCCCCTTGGTGCTCATTGTTTTCAGTTAAAAAGAAAGTAAAATCAAACTTTCTGATAAGGAATGCTTAACTTTTTGAGTTTTTATAAAAGTATACCATGTAAATATACAAGGAAATATATGTAAGTAAGCAGTCAGAACAGAAGAAGAACGGAAAGTTAAGAAATGAAATTTCTTAGACTATGAGCTGGATATAGATTAATATATCAGAATAGAAATACAGACATTGCAAATGTCCTTACGGTGCAACCCAACAAAAATATAAATATAATATAATATATATGTTGCAAACCTAATTATTATAATATTTTATGAGTATTGGGGGTGGTGGTGGTGGGTTTACATGCGAAGAATGATTTGGAAGTGGATATAATAATAAAATAAGGAATAATTGAAATACATTGGTAAATGATTTCGTATACCTAGGTCAAAATATAGCGTTTAGAAAAACGACACAAAAAGAGGTACTAGGAAGAATATCATTGCATGGTAAACTTATTGAAGTTTAAAATTTATGCTTTTATGTTTTAAATTGAAGCCAAAAGGCACAGATATGAACATGTACATATTACCAGTTTTTTACTGGTTACAAATATGTAGTTTAACGAAAATACACGGGAAAATATTAGCAATAAGTACAGGAAATTGGAGAGAACAATTTCAGGAATAAGTTTAAGATACCATTCAGTACAACGAAGTAAGGAAATGGTTAGACATCCATGATGTAAAGGCTACTGCAAGAGGCCTTAAATGCAGATGACCAAAAGGAGTTGGTCAGGCGACTTGGAGATCTTCGGAAGCCAGGCGAACTACGAACACAAAGACAGAAACACATTGGGGGAAAATACACATTAATTGATTAAATAATAAATTAAATTATGCTGTTCCTTCCCATAGTGGTTATACCGTGTCTGCCAAAAGTTTACCAAAAGAGGGTTTTGCCCTAAGGCTCTTATATGTTATAGCGGGGCTCTTGTGTGTCCCTTGAGAACAGTAGCTATGAATACCTAGTAGGAACACCCAAAACCGGCATACAGGCTATCTAAATCGAGAGTTTTGCCCTGAGTACCAACTCAGGTAAAAACTAACTTACTTCAAGGTTCCAAATTAAGAAAAGTCAGACAGACAGGAGTTGATCTTGGCGACGAAACTGGGTTGCGGAGGTAACTAGAATTGATGACGTGAATATGAAGGAAATGTATTTAGAAAACAATTATAATTACATTTCCATGATATCCAGAAAAAAAAGGGAAAATAGATTTGGCGAATTTATATGATATGCAGTAGAGTACATATAGAAAGCCGTGTAACAGTTGGAGAAGATTTGTTCTTAAGGAAAATAAAAAATAACAAATTTAGAAAATAAATTCATATTTACGCTTGGATAAATAGGAGAACAACAAGTGTTAAATTAAGGTTAGGCAATGCCTATATGACACTAAAGGAATTAATGCAACAGAGGATGGTTGAAGAATATTTTGATAAAGTATACTGTAATAATCATCCGTTTAAGATAAATTTGGTTTCATTGAAATACTGTTTTAATAGCGATAGTCAGAATGATGATAGAGCATTATTTACAAAGTCCTCTTAGTAAGAATATTATAACGATACAATTTAAATACACAGGATGATTGACGACGCTTAGCATGTTTTACGGGACGGCAAATTTACTTTCTCTAAGAGGAGATCCATATCCAGAAGTGTTTATAAGAATTGGTGAGCATGTTCTGTGCTAATTTACAGCATTTTCTGAAATTGTGCAAACGACGACCAGGCATAAGATTCGATCATATTCAATTGAATCACTGAAATAGGCACACTTTATAAGTTCTCTTGTCAGGGGACTATAAACTTTTTCTGCTTTTAGTTTTTTTGTGGCTCAGATCAGAAAAAATAAATATAAAAAAAAATGATTTATTCAGAGCCTTGACAAATTGTATAATAAATGTTTTACGTTAATGCTTAATAATGTATACAAGACGAATCAAAATAACACCGACAACGCTTAATAATTTGGTAGCAAGCTGACAATTTTTGAAGAGGGGACTCATGTCAGAAAATACATGGTTTGGGCGTTGTGAGGCATCAAAGTTTTAACAGAGATTTGGATATGTGGGTGTGTGTTCTTCATTTTGTCAAGAAACCTCCACCAGCCCAAGAAGATCATCAGATTTTACTTACAGTTAACTTCAAAAGCATTACAAACTGTGGACCATTAAGATGATTACAGAGCGCACATTGACAGTGTAGAGATTAGGGTACACGGTCAAAGACTTGTGGGTACGTGCGAAGTAATTCACACTGCATGAATCCGTACATTAAAATCCTTTACTGATTTTACAAGACGGCATCGTGAACTTGCACAACATGCATGTGTAGGTGTAAGAAAACCGAAAGCGCAAGTGACTCACAGTAATCGACGCATGATCAGCATCAATGTATGGCCTGAACGAGGAGGGGGAGGTCCTTGCACCTATTGAGAAAACATTTTTAAGCTTTGTTGTATTATGAGCATTAAGATTACTTACTCTCATACATATCGTGTTTCAGAAAAGTTGTGATTTGACGAAGATCAAGTTGAAGATTTCATTAGAATGTAAAAACTGTGGAAGAGATATAATAGGGAAGTGAATGCCAACACGACCCAGACTACTATGGAATTTTCAAATGGAATCTCCTGGAAGATCTGCTTCTAGCAAACAAAATTTACGTGTTGTGTAAGTTTGATCATACAAAAAATCTTGTTTTATTTGTAATATGGTAGGGAATTTAATATTTATATTTTATAATATTAGCGACATCAATATTATATTTACAGCTTATTACGCAATTCACGATGCAGGTTTTGTTTGGAAAAATAGCTGAAGTAACATCTGCATACATAATAATGTTGATAAAAATAAATTAATTATATTTTTTAAAATCGGCATATCAAATAAAGAATAATATTAAACTGTATTGCAATAATTTCAGAGTTTAATCGGGACCTTTCGCAAAAAAATAAGATAGACAATGTATTGAAATTTCAAAGTTTCTGAAGGACAGTGAAGCTTCTATTAGAAATGATATCGTACAAGAAAGGATGGAGATTGTGGAGCGCAGTTGGTATGCTGTTGGCGTCAAGTAAAAGCAAATCGTTACCAAGTTCAAGTATTGCTTTTATTACTTTTGCTATCCTTGGAATAACGTAACCGCGCCTTCCAGGCATCCTAAACTCAAAAGTTGGATACCCTCTGGCCAGGCTGGTGGAGCATTCATTTTTTCAATTATAAATTCAATGTAGGACAAGACTACATTATAATTTTTAACATTCTGAAGGCGTTCTTCTTCCAAATCAATAATTGGGTAGAACTTGTTCTGAAATTGTTGCCATATTTTCCTGGTTTCTGTTTATTTTTGAATATCTGTAAAAAAATCTGCATCTAAAGAACAGCACATAGACATTGAAACTTTCCACAGTATCTCAAATTTTTATCCAAAACCCAATCTTGTGATTGCTGTAACATCATCACTTTATTATTATAATGCAGTCTCCTTGTAAATGGAACAAATTTGTTCAAACACTTTCCCCTGTACACCGTAGAAGCTGTTAAAACTTTTCATATTTTAGCTCCTTAAAATGTAGAATTTTTCTTCCACCCAGTTTTAAAGGTTCGTAGGCGTATATAATCTTTTAATCTTAAGAACGCGTTTAATAGCGTCTGGAGTGCCATTATTCCAAATTGCCAAGAGGTAAATTTTTCACAATTGCAGTTTCCACAAGCTCTTTTTGGATCCCATAACGTTTCGCTAATGAAAGATTAAATAGGGAAAGAAGTTTCTAGTAACAAATCACTTAATCTGATTTAGTAATCGTCCACGAAAATAAAGCAACAGTACTGGACGTAACAATAAGATATGAAGATGGAGACTCACTGGCCAAATCCGAGCTGGAAAAAATCAATAAGTACAAAGTATTGAAAAACCACTTACAATTATTACACAATGACTTAAAAGAAATAGCTATTGAGCCTATAGTATTTGGATCTAGTGGTGCCGTCCCACCTGAAACCCGAGACTATTTGAAAGCCTGGGGATGGTCCAAAAATAAAATAGAAGGAATGGCCATTTTTATTTTAAAAGTAAGTTTAAATATTTTAAGTTGTTTTACCATAATTAGGTAATGAATTATTAATAAGCTTCCTTTAATTAAAAACAATAAAAACAAACAAACAAAGAAACATTTTAATAAATCACTTTAGATGAATTGAACAATCAATAAATATAATAAGAAAAATAATGAATATATGAAATTAGTATTTAGCGATCTGGAGATATAAAAACAAATTAATAAAAAAAGATAAATGTCCTAGATCAGGTCACCAAAGCCAGAAGTAGGACAGTTGTCCTAGATTATAACCAGGAAGTGTAAATCTAGCAAATAATGCATCAGTATACATTTTACACTGTATCTCAGAAAGTTTTAAAGCTCTAAATATGAAACATTTTAATTCTCTAATGCACTTAAAAATGTTTAAACCAAAATAAAATCTTGTTAAAAAATTGAAAATTCTGTAACATAAGCATGAATATTTCTTGTTAAATATTAGTGGAATTGGAATGCTTTTTTTTTTACTTAAATTGCAGACATGTTGTCCCGGGAACTAGAATTATATATCTATGCTAGTTGCTGGAAAAGAAATTATTTTACAAGTTTGAAAAAAAGTCTTATTAATATTGATTTTTATCAAATAATAGTAATATTCTAGTTACTACACTTTACATTTTCATACATTATGTGTGTGGAAATTTTCAAGATTGGTCCAGTCAATCCTGAGAAAAAAAATGGGCTTATTTATGTCAAAAATTAAAGTTCTGCAGAAATAATATTTATTTTTGGTTTAAAATTTTTATGTGCATTAGAGAATTAAAATTAATAGAGAATCTTTGGTTAAGTTTTCTTAACATCTTATAAAGTTTCATATTGATAGCTTTATAAATTTCTGAGATACAATGCAAAATGTAAACTGATGTAAACTGATGCATTTACATTTTCTGGTTACCTTAATTTGACATCCATTATAAAATTCAAACACAGCCAAAATCTCACCGTCTTTTTTGTCACTCTGGATAAAATTGTAGGAACTGCCTATCAATAAAATAAAATCGTTTGTTTACGCGTTGATACATGGGATTTCACTTTGTGTTCCCCAGGGAATGTTAAAGTTTAGGTTTTCTGGAAAGCAGCTTAGAGTGTCCTCTTCAACATATCAACGCCTGTCTAGTAGAAAAAAAAATGAAAAGAAATGTTTAACGCCTGTTACAAAAAGACGATATAAATAGTTCAAACGTTTCCTGTCTTAAGCATTTATTTGAATTACAAAGTAATTGTTTCAAATAGTTTGTTTTAATATATGTAACTTTCTAAAAAGTTCTGTTCAAAAATGATTTAACGCCAAAAGAAATTCTTAAAAAAATTGTAAAACTCCTTTTTAACAACTGAAAATGGGATTCTGATTTAAATATGACTATACAGCATCCAAGATGGCTCACGAGAAGGACATCTAAAAAGTGCAGCAACAGCGTTTCACGTGATATATTACATGGCCGGCGAGTTAACATGCGTGAAATTGCATAGACATTTCAAAGGAACGTGTAGGTTATATTTTACATGAAGACTTTCATATGAAAAAGCTTTGAGCATGGGTCCGGAGCCTGCAACAGCATATCAAAACGTATATCGCAACTGTTTGGAGAGTTTTAACTGATTCTGTACGTTATCTTATAGGACTTGGCCCCATTATTAAAGACGAAAATCAAAACAGCAGCAGTAAAACCAACGTACAAAAGCCGATTTTTCAGCGTCAGAGAAGTCAAAGGAAGTGCCATTTGAAGGAAGGAAAGTGTATGGCATTAGTATTTTGGGAAACTAAAGGAATTACAGTAATTTATTATCACAGAAGTTTAAAACCATAAGCAGAGAGTACTATTTCAATCCTTTAAAACAAATGAATGAAAAAAACACGCTGTTTCCAGAAGAAAAAAGCGAGAGTGTAGCCAACTTTTGAGGTTGGGATACCTGGAAGGCTATAGTTTATGTTATTCCAAGGGTAGCAAAAGTATTCAGCGATAATGCACCTGCTAACTAAAGTGTTTAGGTATTTGATGTACAAATTGTTAGAACATCCACCCTATTTCCTGAATTTGACTCCCGCTGACTTCTATCTGTTCCCGAAACTGAAATTCTTTCTGACTGGTCAGCGTTTTTTATCAAATCAAAAGGCGAGGCGATTATCCGCTTCCTTACCCATGTTTCTTAAAACATTTATTGTGTAGTTCTAACTGGCAATAATCATCACTGCACAGAAACATGTTTCAAACTCATTGTAGCGTAGTGTGTGAGTCCATTTTTTATCAGCTCTTGTATCCGTTTCTAAAATTTCGCTTAGCTTTACGTTTTCATGTAGCTTTCTTTGATCGACTAATCTCACCATCACTCATGGCCGATTATAGGGACGAAGCGATATCTAAGGCCGCCAGACACAAAACATGTCAAATAGGGTTATGTAAGGAAAACAAAACCAATTGTTCCAGATGAAAAAATTATGTATGTGATTCTTGTATATTCAAAAACTCTGCAAAAAGTGTCATACCAATATATTTGATAATATTCAATGTAACACCTTTCTATATACATATAAGCCGCATTTGTATAACATGTCTTTTTTTTTTCTTTTCAAATAATCTGTTACTACATAGCATAGAGCAAACCCAATTCGTATAATAAAATATTTTTTTTTTATTTCCGAGAAAACATGCGTTTATACTGTAATAAGAAGTAAATAACTAATTTTATTAAAACCATTAAGCCGGAGAGGAACAAAAGAATGAACGACCAACAAATGTGTTAATGCATCATTAAATTAACAAGAAATTAAATGAATAGTTAAAGAGATCTGGGACATAAAGCGCTAAATATGTGTGAACAAAATCTATGAACATAAAAATATCTGAAACCAGAAGCTCGATTCAAGCTGGATTCGAACCTGGTTCGCAGTTCAGAACGCATAATGTTTCCTCTGTATCCCAAATACGACCCCAGGTCTTTTAATGCGATCCGGTAATTCGTTTTACTTGTAAATGTCCCTCACGGCATATTTAATCATCTTATATTCCTTTTCCCCCCCATATTTCATAATTATTATATGAAAAATTGAGACTAAATGGATTAAATAAGTTGCAAAATGAAAATATGGAAAAAAAAAAAAAAATGTAAATTATATAGTGCCATCACACAAATTACCACAATACATAAACATAAGTATGTACTATCTTGTTCGATGATATGAACTACAAATTTAATTGATAGCTCAGTGAAGTCATCATTCGAAAACAAATAGTAAGCTTATTAAATATGGACTAGAAACCACTCACAACAGCTGATATATGGCGGCCTGGGACACAGGAGGATGGAGTGTCGTGACGTCGCCCTCGGGGAGTATTTTTGAAATAAAGGATGTCAAAAATCAAGGTCAGACGAAAGGATTAAAGGGCAAAGGCAACATTAGAGCACCACACATCGAAGAATTAGGAAATAACAAAAGAGGGAGGGAAGGATTTGCTGGTGGTAGAGGGGGAAAATAGATCTAAATAGATTAAAAGCGAAAAAGAAAGTGCTCACTCTGTAGAAAAAAATAAGGGTTTACAGTGTATAATGTAATGTCCAGAAACAAAAACATGTAGAGAAGTAGGGACCAGAAAATGGGATAATTTACTGTTAGATATTTTGACATGATATTAATTATTTTGGGGAGGGGAAATGGCAGTAAAATGTTTTTGAAAAATTGGGAAAATGTGTAGGGAAGGTAAGAGAGAAGTGGTAGAAGAAAGTGTATAATCAAGGAAGTGGATATTTATAAGTTAATATTGAAAGGGGTTGTCAGTGATAAGTAGGATATATACAACCAGGGGGAAACAAGCTCTCCAAGATCAGTTGCACAATTTAAAAATACAATTTAAGCCCGGAAATCTCATTTTATTGGATTTAAAGTTGATGTTTAAATTCGATTGTAATGTTTGCTGAAATAAAAGTCATGGATTCATAAGGGGATTGATGTTTCTGAAAATAAAAATCTGGACCTTATTTCACAACTTGAATCAGTAGGCATCATAAATTATTTCAGTGTCATATTGAAGAATATATATAGTGTAGGAGTATATTCTTTGCACTGTTATATCATTGACTCATTTCCAATAAATCATTATATAAAGATACTATCTGAAATTCGACGCCGGAATGTGTCAAAACTCTTATAATTACTATTCTGCCTATAAATTAGAGAATCTATTGAAATATAAAAAGTGTGGTACCTAATTAAAATTATGTTCACGAAGGGAAGACTGTAAGGCAAACTTCATTACTAGTGCGGTTTGCATTAAAAGTACGTTTGTGCACAGTCAGGTTACGTGGATGGTCTAATCACGATGAATGCACACGTAGTGCATTGCTAACAGATGGACGAGATTGGTTCTGGGTAAGGAGGTGTGTGTGGGGGGGGGGGGAGAACGGAGAATTCCCGACGGAGGTATTGTCAAACAACTTCAACTAAATATCCTGCTTTGAGATTAAACTCAGTGGTCCCAGAAATTGCATCTCTATCGTCACTGCTTTAATCGATTTCGCCATGTTAGGGAAAATTAAACGTGTAAATCATTTATTTCAATATCAGCTTGCAGTAAATGGATGAAAACTAATTTGTGTGGAAAGTGTAACCGTTGTTGGCAGTGTCTACGGTACTACATCATAAATTAGAGGAATTTATGAAAACAAGGGAAATGAATCAAAACAAAAGTTCATGAAAGGTAATCGAGAAACCTTTTTTTGGTTCCAGAAACATCCTCTCTCTTTCTCTACATGAAAGTTTAAATGTCAAATATCCAATTCCAATCCTTATATGACACTATAGAGCGGCATGGTTGTGCTTTACATGTACATGTGCATTTTGCATAGTATCTACATCAAGTAAAGGTCTCACAATTATTTCTATAGCTTGAAGCAGTATTTATGAGATGCCGCCCCCCAATTAAAATATTATAAACTGTTAATATAACAAATTACATATATTATAATAATTATTACAATTAATATGTACGATTTATGTATATTCATAGTAGTAGTTAAGCTATTTGTGTATGTCATGGGTAGTGAGAAAAAAAATGATGGGCAGAAACTTTAGAAATAAGGCAGAAAATGTTGATTGTGAATGTAACCAGATGGCCATGTACTCTATTGTATTTTTTTGTTCTTAAGATGCTTTGTTTAAGATGGGTCGCCCCTTTAAGGTTTCTGGAAAAGCTTAGCTTCGTTAAAATCTGAAAGCAAAACATAGTACGAAACGTGCTAAAACAACAAGTCATTGAGGGTGAAATAAAACAGAGAGCCCGACATAGCTAGGGGAAAGATTGAGTTTAGCTATCGAGAGAAGGGAGGGTGAGTTGAGGTATCGAGTGGGAGTGAGCTTTAGACAATTGGTTCGGTTATAGCGCAAGTGTGATCTAAGAACCGCTCAACAGAACTTAAAAGGCGACCCTTAACATTGAACAAGTGACACAAGTAAATAAATAGTGTCATCTCCAGTTTTAAGATTTGGATTCATGTATTACCCAGTTCCCGAGCATTTCCCCCGTTGACCTGAAAAGGTCACAAAATTCCAGCGCTCTACCTAATCTAGCTGTGGCATAGCGACACTCCAAGACAGCGGCGGGAGAAAAGATGGATAACTACATTGATGCTACAAATACTATGAGTATTCCAATTTATTAAAACTCATCAATCAAATAACAATCCTTTCTTCTTTTCCCCCATAAAACCGTTTCAAGCTTTTCGTTGTATTTATTTTAATTTAGAACTTTACACAAACTTGGTGTTAACTTATTTTATAGAGCAGCATTATAGCCTATATTCTTTGCTTTTCAATACATAACTTTAATTTACACATTTCTGATCTGAAGGAATTAAGTAATCTGACAGGATTACAAGAAATCTACCCATCACGTATGTATATTTCAAATATATGTGTTCATATATTATCCAGAGCGCAAAGTTTACTGTCTAGTAAACGTATACCATTCTGCATTTAATAAACTTAATTTTTTGTTTTGTTTTGTTTAGACACCTCTAGAAATATTAAAAGTTAATAGCACTACACTGCAGTAATTTCAGAGATTGTATAGGTGTCTTAAATAAGCAAGTTGAGGTAGGCTATCTATAGACTACTTGTTTGTGTTTCAAAGTTATGGCGTCAATTTTCAAAAGGACCGGTGCGCCACTGACTAATGAAGCTTTCACTAAGATATATAACAAAAAAATCAGTTAACTTTGCAGGCGCCATACTATAATATTATTAGTCTCCGAGATTCTAAGGATTTTGTAGCACTAAATCGTAAAACACTGATGATGAGGTATTGAAAATTGGAAGCAGGTTTGAAAATATTGTAAGGCAAATTTCTATCCCATTCCGTTTTAACAATACTAATATATGGATATTTCTCTCATAAAGTTTGCTAAAAAATAATATGTAACTAATAATAAAATATTAAAAAGTAAACCAAACCAAACTAAACAGGAAATCTTTGCAACATTTTGTTTAAATAAAATGCAAACTTTACGGTCACTCTAGGGTAATCATATCTTATATTACTGTTATTTTTGCTGGTTGATATTAAATTTCCCATACTGGATCGTTACTCATGTAAATAATGTATGTCAGTCCTGGTGGTGTAGTGGTTACCATACTTGCCTCCTACACCCAAGAACGTGGGTTCGAACCCGGCCAGGACCGATGGATTTTTTCGGGCGTAAAAATCCTAAGTATGGCTTCCTTCGGAAGGGAAGTAAAGCCGTGGGTCCCGTGTCGTGCATTTACGGCACGATAAAGAACCTCAAGCCTGATAGAAGAGGCCTCTGAGCAAAAGTTGTCGGCCGTTTCACGCCCTGAGTTGAATGGGACGCTGATGACCTGAGAAGTTAAAGAGCGTCCATAAATAAATCAATCAATCAAATAAATAATGTAGCTACGACTTTCACCGTCGGTGTTTACATCGCATATGTAAAACCATTAAATCGTTCGGTGAGCTGAGCTCATATTATCAGTATAAGGACTGAAATAATTTAAGATTTCCAAACTTTCCTAAAGGCATTCGTATTTTTTATCAACTAAACAGTTAAAGTGTGAATTTCATGTTAATATTGACATTGGAAATAATAGACCGCTATTTGAAAAAACAATGGAGTTTTCATCTTGAACAATATCATCAAATACAGCGGTCTACCTTTACTGTAACAATATGCTCAACAATGATGATTCAAAACTAGCATCGACATCGTTCCGAAAAAGGCAACCTGATACTCTTTCAAGACGGGACCCATGTCTGGAAATGCATGGTTTTGATACTGTGGGGCTTAAAAGTATGACAGAAATTTTCCTTACACACCGGCAGATTACGGGCTGGATTCGTGCCTCGTTTCACGAAAGGAAGCGGAGAAAACCGAGCCCAATTGCAGGCAGAGCGTCTTTAGCATGTATAGTCGAATAGTTACCATATTGATCATATCGGCCTGAAGCTCAATTGATAAGGGCATCGCGCTGCTGTTGGGAAGGCAGTGGGTTCGAATCTCTACAGAGGACCTTTTTTTAATGTGTTCATAATTTATCTACACCGATCCTAGATATAAATGTCTCTATTTTATTTTTATGCTAAAACAACTCATAGGTTGCACATTTAGAATAGGTTAGGCTAGGTAAACTTAATATGTATGCAAAACTTATCGTGTTAAAAGCAAGCATATGCCTTTTCCTCTTTGATCATTATTTCCTTTACGTGTTACATTGCTGTATTACAATTTCCCCGTTTAATTTTGCCGTATCCGGAATATGATTAACTATTAACATGCATCCTAAAAATGTAATTTTTGGCATACAATGCTTTGTTTTCGTGCATTGTGACTGTTCTATCCATCTGTAACAACTTGGGCTCGACTCTTTCCGTTACCGTTCGTGGAAGGTGTGACTCCCAGCCCAAAATCATTAGTCTGTAAGGGCAAGTATATGACAACGCTTCGGTTTTCGTGGTGGGCGTCAAGAAACCTGCAACAGCACAACAATAGCATCAAATGGTGCATTTAACTGCAAAAAGGGCAAAAGGGCGGTTCAGAGATTGGTGCACACACTCAAACTTGTGATTGTACACGTTGTATAAATGTCGGTCCTGGTGGTGTTGTGGTTACCATAGTTGCCTCCTAAACTCAAGATCGAGCGTAAAAATCGTAAGTATGGTTTCCTTCGGAAGGGAAGTAAAGCCGTGGGTCCCGTGTCGTACATTTACGGCAAGGAAAAGAACCTCAAGCCTGAAAGAGAGGCCTCTGAGCAAAATTTGTCGGCCGTTTCACGCCCTGAGTTGAATGGGATGCTGATGACCTGAGATGTTAAAGAGCGTCCATAAATAAATCAATCAATCAAAAAAAAAAAAAACGCTGTATAAGTCCGTGCAATAATAATCTCTGCTGATGTTACAGGAATCTCGAGACGGCATCGTCAACTTGCACAACATGCTTCTGTAGACAGAAGAAAATCCAAAAGCGCAAGTGATGAACACAGATAACACATGGGTTGAAGGAGAAACAGGACTTAATGCAATCTAATGTAATCTTATCTCAACTTCTAATTTCAACATCTTTGTCGCCATATAAAGCTGTTAATTTTCTTCGTGAGCCATACATTTCTTATCTCAAAATGCTTGTATTACACACCTCTACAATTACAATGTAATTCATTATCACCCGGTATATTTATATTAATATTGAAGGTTCTTAGAATTTATATCCTGTATTTAACATTTTCTTTACAAGCACTCATCAAGATTTAAGAATAGAAGAAGATTATTAGTAAATATTTAATTCTTTTAAAAGCGGTTAAAATATTATAGAACTCCTATGTAATAAAAAACTAATTATTAAATGGATAATTTTTAAAATTAAAAAATATAAAATACTAGGAAAGAAATGAATTGTAAGACTTAGTTTCATATGATATAAAATGTCTAAATGTGACTCATTGTATTTAAACAGAGTTGAAAGTATTTCGAGAAAGAAACGCTATAAATTTACACTTAAAAATAAAACATTTAGTGAAGTGGTTAGTGTCCTTAACTTTGTCCTGGCCTTTGACGAAGAGATAGCCGCAAACGCTTGTTCTAACGTTCACAATCACAAAATGTGTCTTAGAGAAAATGGGAATAATATCTGAGCTTTACCAAAGTCGTATAGCTGTAAACTAATGAGATGGGCTATAAAAAGGTGAAATATTCGCCGGCACGTTTAGCAGAAGCCGCATTTGCTGTGGATAATGGTTGTTTGCGATAAGGCAGCTTCCGAAATTGGGTAACGTTAGGTTTCCATGGACTGCCGAGAGGACCCGACGTAATGTATCACTATGACGTGGCGTTCACCCTTCCCTTATTCATCTCCTACCCGCATTTTTGTGACCACTGGGTATCATAAAAGATAGTGAGAAAAAGCTAGTAGATAAAATGGAGCAGTGCAGAATAAATGATATGAGAATTAGATGAATATTACAAATTTTGAAAACTAGTGTATATTGCATGCATTTTCCATAAACTTACAAAGAATAGACTGCTAGGTACTATTTCTTCCTTTAATATCAACAAATAGCAGCATAGAAGATTAGCAGAACTTTGAAGTGAATAAGGCGAATTTGAGGTTGTATCCAGGTTTCGCCGTTAATGGCTACTGTTTTTTGTTCATCAAAACTACGAGGGTAGGCCCGTAAGTTACCGGCCTAACCCTTTTCTAGGTATGATAAAGACAAAAAAATTTCACTTTTAAATATAGTTACCCTTTATTGCAATGCACTTCTCACATCTTTGGATTAAGATTTCAACCCCCCCCCAAATAGTCAGAAGTCTTGATTGCAAATTAGGCATAAATAGCATCCAACATTTCTTCACCACACTTAAGTTTTCTTCCTCGAATGCCCTTCTTAAGTTTCCAGAACAGGAAGTAGTCACCCATACCACCACTCAGCTTTTCTCGCCTTTTCTCTTTGATGGGAGCACGTGGTCTGTGCAGTAGGCCAGCATAATACTCCCCATTTACTGTGGTGTTCCTCTCCTTGAAGTTAATGAAGAGTATTCCTCCACAGTCCCATAAGATTGTGGCCATGATCTTCTTGGTTCACTGAGTAACCTTGGCCTTTAGAGGCGGTGCTTCGCTTCACTCCATTGATTCTCTTTTGGACAAGGGATCATAGAAGAGGACCACAGTTTCATCTACTGTAACAATGATTTGCAGAACTTCTCTCTCTCTCGTTGCCATGGCAGAGCTCCAAAAATGCCTGACAACTGATGACTCGTTGCTGCTTTTGGACTGAGGAAAGAAGTCTAGGCATTAGCCTTATTCATGTTTAAATGTTCATGAATAATTCGAAGGACTGTTGTTTACGAAAGGCCCAATTTTGCTGCTATTTCTGTAACTTTAAGCCGCCGATCTTCCATACTTTCTCCTTCCACAAGAGCGATGCTTTCATGACCGAGCACCTCCAAGAGTCAGCCTGCATGCTCTTCGTCTTCAATGCTTTCTCGATCTTTTTTATTCTATAATATGATGGATATTTTCCCCATATACCTACTAAACGCATAATGTACAGTGGTGCAAGCTTCATCGTTGCCAATTCCGGTTCTCATCTGTGAGAGATGTGCAAGGTGAATCATGTCCAGTTCCGCCTACAGCAAAATGATACAAACAATATGCTGCTTTCGCTTCAACAAATCTTCACCTGAGACCTATGGAGTAAATAATTTTTCCTATTGTACAGATCGAAAGTTTATATAGGGAATGCAGGCAATACAATTCGTGCTCTAACGGAAGAAAACATTTTTCACCATATTTCAGTTACCTCGCGTTGTTAACTGAAATATTTTACCTCAGATGTGTTTCTAAACGGTTGGTTCCAAGACTGCTGATTTCCGAACAAAAGAACGTTCGCGTAAAGGTTTGCATGCAGTTGAAAATGATATTACAGAAAGGTGCGAAGTTTCTTTCAAAGGCAGTCACTAATTTCGTTCCTGAGAGGAAACAACGAAGCTCTGTGTGGAAATATCCACCAAAAAAGCAAAAGTGATTGATTGCTTCCTCTGGGAAATTTATGGTCATCTCCTTTTTTCGATAAAGTAACCAAGTCTTTCTTACCTGCACACGCAACTTTATCTGGGCAATTCTACAGAGACATCCTGAAAATTCTGCCAGGCCACGTTACACGTAAAAGGCTACATTTCTGTGCAACAAACTGGATGCCCCACCAAGATAATGCACGGCTGCACTAGCAAATGTTGTTGCTGAATATCTCACAAAAATTAATATCCATATTTATTCCCATGTGAATTTTTTCTTTTTCCCAAGTTAAGTCAACCTTTGTGAGCTACATTTTTACAATCGGAATCAGTGGAGGCAATTCGAAAGGACCTGTCAAGAATGGTTTTCAGCACGTCTTTGATGACTGGTAGAAACGCTGGGATGGGAGCATGATTCCAACGGGGATGCTTTGAGAAATATGATCAAACTTTTGAGTATGAGTTAAGGCATGTTGACAAAAAAAAATCTAATGATAATTTTTATAAAACAGTCCAAATATTTGAGTTTAGTGCTTCTCTAAAGAAGAAAAAAAATCTATGATGTCCAATATAAGTACAAACTTTACATTTTGGCTTAATCTGAATGTCCTCCTTCCATTGTAGATAGTATCGGCAGTTGTCTGTTGACAAATTACTTCAGGCAGGATGAAGCTTCACTCGAGAACAGAGCTGGCCTAGGAAAAAATGGATTTTTGTTACGCTTTATCATTATTTTACAACACTGAATTTTCAATCAGGATCATTGTAAGAAAGTTCTGAAAGATTTCTGGTAAA
Organism: Metallyticus violacea; assembly: GCA_030762175.1. Lineage (NCBI taxonomy): Eukaryota > Metazoa > Arthropoda > Insecta > Mantodea > Metallyticidae > Metallyticus > Metallyticus violacea. Next base: position 86,924,993 of record CM060834.1, read on the forward strand.
TCTATAAG
>CM060834.1:86930000-87020000 GCA_030762175.1 Metallyticus violacea
CATGAACACTGCGTATTTTAATATACGGAGAAATAAAGAAGAACGTTTAATATAAATGCTCTAAACAGGTGAATTTTAACTAAGGAGTTCTCAATGAAAACTCACTTTAGACCTTTGCGAATAAAAACCATGTTAAACAGAACTAGGCACTATCCTGGTGGCGTGATGCAACAAAACGTCTAGTGCATGCAACCAAGTCAGTTTGCTTTAAATGCCCAAGCTTTCACGTTGTTCGTGGAAATCCGATAGACCGAGGCCAACCTTCCCGCTCTTGGGTAAGATGAATGTTGTCGGTTTTGGGCAGAGGTGATTGAAAGGGGATAGCGCACTTTTTGATTTCCCACAGCGACTTGATTCTCACCCCCTAATGTTAGATAAATTGTGCAACAACTGCACAGGCCGAAACCACGATGAACCAGACATTAGCACGTTTCCCATGTGGCTTGTGCCAACACATCCAGCAGTAGATGCTAACGAACTACTGTTGAATTTAGAAGTTTCAGATTCACTAATTAAAACACTAACTATAATGAACGTTTATTTAGCACTTTCAAAATAGATATGACTTTTCAGTATTTTTAACTGAATTCTTCTTCTTCCACAAGGTATAGGCCCGTCCTCAATTAAACATACATATCACTTCATCTTGTTCCTGGTATTTTTACTTGGCGTTAGACTCTATATAATTTAGTAAAATTTGTGCTTTCCGTTTCTATTTCATTCTTAATATATGCTGGTGCCAGTTATGTTTATTTTCATTAATTTTTCATTTAGATTATATATATAACTGTTTTCGAAATTCTTCATTTCTTTGTTTGTCTAAGAGTGTAAACCCAGCTACTGTCCTTAAAAATCTCATCTCTGCAGTTTCTACACTTTTCCTGTCTGCTCTATTCATGGTCCAATTTTCACATCCATATGTTGTTATCGGCACAGTCATTACTTTGTAGAATTTCATTTGTGTAGCTTTTGACATCTTGTTCTTTGATGTTCTCCTTATCGTTATATTCATTTGTCTTAATTGATTTAGTTTTATATTCAAATCTTCATTTTTACTGTATTATACATTAAAACATAGATAATTAAAACTAGAGACTTATTCTATTATTTCTTTATTAATAACTGTCTTACAAGGTTGTTCCCTTTAAAATCCATTGATTTGTCATGGTTGTTGAAATCTTTAAATTATATGTCTCCATTCTTGCAGGTTATTAACACTTCTTTGTAGACCATCTTCGTCATACACGTTGAATATGTTTTTTTTTTTTTGAGTAGTGTTTAGCCCCCGTTTTTACTACTGAGGCACCACAGGCGGTGAACACTGATGATACATGAAATGAAATGAAATATTGGGAAAGGATATTTTTTTTTTTAAGGAAGGAAGCGTTCCAGGCCTAAGTTTAGGTACCTCCCAGGCATTTGCCAGTTATGAAGACTGAGGAAAACCTGGAAAAAACTCCAGTCAGGGAGGACGGTCCTGGCGGGATTCGAACCCCAGACCTCCCGCTCACGAGTGCATGCCTTAACGACCTTAATGCTGGCGATAAATAACATCTCTGTTTGACGCTTTGGTTAATTTCTTAATCCAATTCTAAGGTCATTGTCCATCTTAATTCTTGTAATTTTATATAGGCTCTGAATTACCTTGATCAGGTAGGTGACTTGATATCCTCTCTCTTGCTTCACAGGCCATAGTTTATTGCGGGAACTCTTATCAAAATATTTTTCCATAGTCTAAAAATAATATGAAAGTCGGCAAGTTAAATTCTCTTCTCTTCCGTATTATTGTTTCACCGTAAATGTACAATCTGCACAAGATTTTATAAAACCACATTGTTCTTCCTGTAGCAGTAACTAACACACCAACAAAATTATTTTTGCATATATTTTATGCACTGTTTGAAGAAGGCTTATGTCCCTATCATTATTCAAATTATTTCTATCACATTTTGTATAAAATGGACATATCCCTCTTGTTAGCCAATCCCTTGGCACTCGGTGTAATTTCCAACACAATTAAAAAGTTTTAGAAGCCTATTTTTTACTTCCTTTGATACATATTTCAAAAGTTATAAATTAATATTATATTTCTTTGGTGATTTTTTATTTTAAAGCTAGTTAGGATATATTCAAATTCTCCTTCTATTTCGTCCACTGCTTCGAATGTCCCGAAATAAGGATCTGACGACTAAATTCATCATTCTTCCATAAGTTCCCAAAGTGTTGCAGCCATTATTTTGTGCACCATGTTTGTCTTGTTCTAATTTATTCACATATTTATCCCAACCTTCTTTTTTTTTCCACTTCTCTTTTCACTTTTTGGCATTGATGTCTGTGTTATCTGCTTCTGAATTTGTTTGTAGATAATGTAAATATGCTTTCTTCTTCTATTTTACCATTTCTTGTATCTCTTCATTCCGCATTATCAATCCTTTTCTATACCTTTGTCTATTTCTTTTCCCCATTGCATTTTCTGTTTCTTTTAATATTGTATTTTGAGGTCATTCAATTCCTCATTTATGTCTTATTGCCTTTTCATCTATATACTTTGTTACCGTGTTTGGATAATCTCCTTATACTCTCTTGTTGCAGAAAATTTATTTCGTAATATTTTCTTGGGTCATTCTTATAACGAAGCCATACTTAGGACTTTTACGTCCGAAAAAATCCATGGACCCTGCCGAGATTGAGCCCGCGATCTTGGGTCTATGAGGCAACACTAGACCACAACTAGACCAGGAGATTAAATGTAGTAACAGTCAATTTCGTGACATACTGTATATACTGTGGTTATATTGCATCTTTTCATTTTTTTTACTGTAATAGTTGTTTGTTTGTGTTTTTTTTACTGTGAAACAAAGGAATATCCTTTGAATGATATAGCAGTTTACTATTCAGAATATACGGACACAATGAAGCACGAATATATTAAGATCAAAATTCAAATGCTTCCTTAATTTTTTATTTATTGATAGTTATGGGGAGTGGCGTAAGAGTGAAACTATTTTGAAAATATGAAGCACCTAATACCATTTTCATCCTTTCGAGTATCAATCTGAAGTATATTATAGCTAACATTTTTATTGTTTTTTTTAAGGAAGAATATATATATATATTTCGCTTTCCATATCATGGGGTGACGCAACTGTCAAAAGAGATATGGAATGCCATATTTTCCTCATGTAGGGAAAGGAAAATTCACACCAAGAAATTTTCTATTAGTGTTTGGGAAGAAGTCATAGGTTGCATTAGCCCTCAGCGTTTGATAGAAGTCCCTTATCATCATTTTCTTCCAAATACACCCGTACTCCGTTAACAACAAGAATAGGAATAACGTCTATATAAAGCTTATCTAGGACATGAATCTCTCGAAATGTTAACCATAAGGTGACGAACTTAAATTCACTTAACCTAGCATTTACTCTGTTGTTGAAACTTTCTAAGCAGAAAAATAAATTTAAAAAAACGGGGACGGTTTTGATAGTATAATTCAACATAAAAATTGAGGCATATATGGTGGCTAGGGGTGCGCCTTTTGAAGGATATATTCAAAAATGGCAAAATATATTTCTTGAATTTTTATTTGTTTTGTTTCCATAATTCACAGTAAATTTTGTTAGGTTTCTGACTAATGTAAAGACAATCTTAGTGTTTGGGTTTACAGACTGTTAATTTCTACGAGGAATAAAAAAAAAAGACTTATTCTGTATATAAAGAATATGCAAAGAAACATTATCGGAACAATGCTGCAACGGATCAGCCCTGATTGGAGGAAAAAAAAAAACAAAAGCCCACTTCCGCATGCGTCTGTACACAGGGGACGAACAAACTGCATCAGTTCGCCAGTCGCCCACATACAAACCGGAGTTGATTCGTGAAGCGCTATATGCTGTGTGGAAGTTTTGCTTTCGTTTGACGAAATCCGGCATGGAAATTTACAGATTGTTGCAGCAGGCATATGGTGATGATGTTCTGCCACAATCCACAGCACTTTGATAGTTCAAGGAATTTAAGGAGGGCCGTGTTTCAACAACAAAGCAAGATCCAGGTGCTCCAGCAACAGCAGTAAACGAAACCATGATTAACACAGCTGACGTCATTGTTCGTGAAAACCAACGAATAACAACCGACAGACTTGCAGACATGTTACACACTTCCCATGGCGGTACATTTTCGATTGTGCATGATCACTTGAAGATGAGAAGCGTTTGTGCGAGGTGGATCCCAAGATTACTGAGTCCTGAACAGAAGACGGTGCGAGTGGAAGTGTGTAGGGAACTTTGAATGTGTCCCTCATCCTCCATACTCCCCAGACTTAATCCCCTGTGATTTTATCTCTTTCCCTGTCTCAAAAACGAGTTAAGGGGGAGCGTTTTGGTACTTTTAAGGCCAATGTGAAAAAGGCTGAGGCGGTTTTGAAGAAGATGTCAAAAGATGGCTTCCAGCATATGTTCCAGGACTGGCAGACGCTTTGGGTAAAGTGAATTCAACTTAACGGAGAATACTTTAAAAGAGATCACATCAGTCTGGACTGAGCCTAATGTGTTCCATCAGAAAAAAAAAATCTCAATCTGTTTTGACTAGCCCTCATATATATGTGCCTAAGTTTTAGCAAATCATTGTGAAAGTTTTCAATTAATAATAAAGTTCGTGTTAGCGTTCTTTTGCACAAGCCAATGAAGTGAGATCTCAAGCGGCTGAGTTTCCTGCTCTGTAAGATTATGCTAAATATTTCAGAAATAAGAAAACTTATTGAAAATCATTACAATGATAAATTATGCATCAGGTTTAAATTAAAAATAGTTTGGATTGCTCGGAGCGAAAGTGGATGCTTTGGTACTTCAGCCTTGCTCAAAGGCTGGCCGTTTGTACCTAGGCCCCCAATAGATTCACGTCCGAGAACAAGGATGAGGTAAGGAAACACCAGGCGGACAGGGCCATGAGGCACAGACGCAGACTAGGTCTACCTTAAAAAGTGCAGTTCACCATTACGCCGCACCAGGCAATCTCGCCCTGGCACTTTCGTTCCTATAATAATTAAAATCATGAAATGAGAAAGCGAAAATTTTGTGGAGAGCAAAAGCCATCCCGGCATTCGTCTAAGAGATCAGGGGAAAAAACACGAAAAAAAAAAAAAATAGAAAAGAAATCCGTTAGGATAGAAAGTCTAAAGGAATTTAAACCGGGAACTTTCGTGTTACCGCCTGAGCCCCCCCCCTCTAAATCACAAGCTGCCTTTTTAATATATGTTTTTATACTACGGTAGGCTCATAGTTAAGTGGCTGGGCGAGGAAAATACTCTTCTATGTAACCAATGTAACTGTAATGTAAGAAAAAGTTTATCCGTATTACCAGATTAGTCGCGCTAGAGATTTTAGGTAGTAGAGATCCGCTGCATGAACTTTCAAAGATTTCTTTTCATCGCGATTGATTTTACAAGAAACAGGACCCGCGTAATGAAGAGCATTTATTCACTGTATTGGTGTACTATAGAAAACCTTTTGGCATTCAAAGAAGTGCTCTGTAAGCTTTAAGTCTTTCAGCAGCATCTGAGCACTGTAAAGACGGACTTTAAAAGCCAACATCAAAATGCAATCAAGGAGAAAGTTGTTTTCCTTGCTCAGCAGTATCTCATGTCTCCTTCAATTCACGGGATTTTCCGATATCGTCTGCAATAACCTATAAGCAAGGAGGGGGTCTAAGACTCATTTCTATAACAAAACAGAGTTTTATAAGAGTTAATTAAATTTGTTTATTCTTTTATAATGTCTCTAGTTCCTTCTTAGTCGCTTGTTGGATTTAATTTTTAGATCATGCAGCTAAAAATGGTTAATTACATGAAAATCTAACATTATTATCATATAATATATATTTTTTCTTCGAAATCATTGCAAATTGGGTTATATAAGGTTTATTAGATAAAGTGATACCATGCTTGCAAGAAATTATCAGTAACTTATTGTTTATATTATGCGTTAATCCATCATATTTAAAGCATTATTAGTCAATAAAGGTAGACACTTCAGAAACAATGTCTTAATTGGAAAAGGCGCAGTTTTAGCAAGAAATGCTATTCCACTTCTTAAAGGACCTTCCGTTGACGAAAGTTAATTAAACCCAGACTTTCGAATACATTAGGGCAATGGACTCGCTAGCCGTTTTTACAGTTGACTTTAAACCAATCAATGTAAATAAATGTTTTAAACTTTCAAACGGTAACCGGTGGTATGAGTTGGCAGGTGATTTTGAACCAGCCAATAGTAGATGTATATTTTGAATTTTTAAACAAGGCATGAGACTTACGCGTGCTTGTGTGATCCCCGTTGGCTTGATGAAGTCAAGGTTTAGTTAATTTGAATCGAATATATAAGGAGGTGTTTGCTCCGCTGGGGCGGCAATTCATATCATCACATAGAGTTTTCATTTCACACATTATGTTCAGAGAGAATCAGTTCAGTTAGTCAGATAATCAGATTCAGTTCGTCTCCGTGAAGTCAGCTAAATTTATATTCGACGAAGTTAAGTCCTACCATACGCAGAACACCAGAGGACGCGAAAGATCTTGCGAATAATAATTTACCATACATTTTCAGACCTACTCATCGCGTGATAATTAACACAGTTGATATGCTCTCTAAGTCCTTTTTAGCTGGGCTTACAAAATAGCGGAATATTACCCTGATATATTGTTATTGTGAAGTATGGACAATAATACTAAAGCGTTCCTTAGTCAATCAACGATACACCGCTGCAAAATATGGCGATATATGACTACATAATTGGCATTCAATCTGTCGACACCGACAGATCTGTCTTTTCAAAATGGGTGCCCAGCATAGGTCACTAAATCTCTTCAATGTTATTAATATTATACAGATACACACAATAAAAGACAAACATTGAAAAATTGTGCCTTTATTTGTTTACGTATTTAACTTGTGTAAATCAGTGATAAACAATTTTAAAGGATATACCTTTAGGATGCACATTTAGGATTTTAAACTTTCAATTAAATCGTAGGGATCTGCGAAAGGGAAGGAACTTCAAAGGGGTCGCGATTAAGGAAAGATTGAGAACAGCTGTGGTAGAAGTTTCTCCGTTTTAAATTTGTAACTGTCTCATTATACATTTCTCCTCCTTCTTCCTCCCTCCCTCCCTCCCTCCCTTCCTTCCTTCCTTCCTTCCTTCCTTCCTTCCTTCCTTCCTTCCTTCCTCCCTCCTCCTCCTTCCTTCCTTCCTTCTGTTCTTTCTTTCTTCTGCGAAGGCTGAGGTATTCGGAAATTTGTTTCCCATTATTTTTGGTTGTGCTTCTTGACGAACTGGTTCTCAAAATTTGTTTTCTAAATTTTCTGCCGCTGTTTAGCGTGCAACGTCGTTTTCTAATAACGTATTGTTTGGTATGCTCAGTATTTACTGTAAACTATGTAATCAGCATGTGTGAAAACGTTCAGGTTAAATTATTTTAACATTTGTTGCTGAACCTTGTTAAATTTCAAAGCCTTTAAGTAATGGCTTTTTTTTAATGATTAAAGTCTTTAAGATAATAACATTTTTGTAGTAACGGAACAGTTAAATCGCTATGACGCTTATTTATTTATAAAGGTGCAACTCTCGCATGAGTGTGGGTTTTTTACACATTGAGTTTGCTAATAATTACATTTCAGTGAAGTTGTAAGTTTGTGGCATTTGTACATACCTTTCATGCTTTGAGTATACAACTTCATTTTTATGAATGGAATTATATTGTACACAATGAGATTGTTATATAAATTTGCTAGTAGGCATTTATTTTTCATAGATGTGTTGATTCAGACCATTACTGTACACACACATAGAAGAATATGCCATGTGTGAATCAGTTATTTATGAAAGGGCTTAAGTCAAAATCAAAGTTTTGGAAAATTAAGGAATGTCTTTTAGCTTCAAACCTGTTCCTATAATGTAAATTTCAAAATTTTGTAATGATTCTGCGTATAAACAGGCATAATTTGGTAAGCAGGTTGTAATTTGGTAATATTGTATTCTTAAAGTGCTTTTAATAATTGCTGACTTAAGCTCTTTTATAAATAAAAATAGTTTATTATTTTTCTTTTTTTTTGCATTTATTTAATTATCAGTTTTTTCATATACAACCTTCTCACTCCTCGAACATGTTCCTTAACATTGTAAAAGAAAAAAATAATTTAGTGCTTTTAGCTAATTGAACATCTTTTTGTAAAACAGCTGATTGTCTTCAGGAATATTCTTTATTGTTTTTTAAATATCTCTCAGTTTTTCTTCATTGATGGGAACTTTCGTCAACGGGCATGTCTTTTCCACTGGCATGACCAATGTCAAATTCTGTTGTAGAACAAAAGAAATTCTTGAAGCCTCCAATGAATTGATAGGCGACTCGATGTCCTTATGGGAACCTTTTCTTTTCAGATCGTGGAATAGAGTTGCTCTGCGTTTTTGTACGAGTACTTTTTAGCCACCAGGACTTAAAAGCCAGTATATCTAAAGAAACCACATGAACTGTAAATGATTCTGAAGCTACATCGGAACATACCATTTCATAAATTTGAAAAGGTAATAAAATTAATTATACATTACTAAGAGTAACCGCGAACAATGGACATTTTAATAAATTTTCCATTATCTATGAGAGCTTTGATAAATCTTATCGTGCAGTAGATTTTATTTTGGATTCCATATGAATCACTATACAGATGAATTTCTTTGTTAGTCAGGATCATATTTTCATTCAGGTATTTTAGGGTTTCGTAGGATTTTCTTTGCAACATTTTCACGATACAAAAAAAAAAATCCGCTAATATGTGCAACCATTAATAGATTCTGAAACAGTTCTTACGGGCCAATAAAATTTAATAATATAATAAATATAATTGTAATGTAAACCCAGTCATATTTTGACATTGTAATTAGTAATATAAATATTATGTGTATACATGTGTCAGTCATAAGCTTATAAGCTTTAACTTCCATGTAAGAAACCGCCACGGGTGGCCGAGGTCATTAAGGCGCAGACTTGTGAGCGGGATGTCTGGGGTTCGAATCTCGCCAGGATCGTCCTCCCTCACGAGTTTTTTTCCAGGTTTTCCTCAGTCCTCATAAATGGCAAATGCCGGGGAGTTACCTTAAACTTAGGCCTGGAACGATTCCTTCCTTAAAAATAAATCCTTTCCCAATACATCATTTCATTTCATGTATCATCAGTGTCAATCGCCTGTTGTGCCTCTGTAGCAAAAACGGGCGTTAAACACTATTCATTCATTCCATGTAAGAATTGTACACATTAGAAAGTCTGGTGTTTTCCGTTGCAGTAGCTTGGAAAGTCAACAGGGTCATGAAACTATACAATGGAAGAGGGTCGCGTGTGTGCAGAGTTAATAAACTGTAGACTTTTAAATCATTTGGGGCTTTGACCCCGAATTTAAATTGATTTGAATTTAATGTATAAGGCACAGTGTTTATACCGGGCCTGAAAGCCCAAGTCAGTTTTTAGTTCAGTTCAATTAGACGCAGAAGCAGTTCTAAGCTGCCTCGAAACTCATTCTTCAGTTGTAAGTTTTACACGCGGCAAGATACATGCAGTTCGCAGTACTCATAAAGTTCGAATTCAGTTTCACCCACCGCGGCAATTTCACACGCGGCAACTAAGTAACAACAATATAATTTCCACGCAGCCAAGTGCATCATACATCAAAATACCAGAGGACGCGAAATAATTTGGTCGTAATAAAATACCGATATATATATTACGTCTCATCGCGTACTTTATTTACATTATGGAAACACTCTCCCAATCCCGTTGAGTACGAGTTAACATATAGCAGATTTCACCATGAGAAATTGTTGTCATTGAAGGGTGGGTAACAATAGCGAAGCTACCAATAATCAATCTACAAAAGTAGTTGACATCACAACGTGAGATCACTCGACAACAACAACAAAATGGCTTCAAGATTGGTGTCCAACCTGGGACTCGTAGCCGAAGTCAACTAACCCGCTTCAAAATTAAGTCGCTGCAATTGATGTTAAACAATTGTCTTCAAAACTAATTAAAACACCAATTACTAAAATAATTATTTTTATTGAACTTTTAATGTAAAATCAGTGTTGCCATATCTTGATCAAAATATACCCTTCACTATTAATTTATAAAAAAAAAAAAAAAATTAAAATTTGCCTACTGCCTTTTCTTAAATTCAAAATGTAAATGTTCATTTTGCAGAATTGTTTTTACCAGACCACTCCATTTCATGATTTAAAATGTGCATCGACAACCATAGAAATCAATCCAGCACAAAAATCAATTTGATAAAGATTTCACGTAAGCCCGTTCATAAATAACTGGTTCCTATTTAGTAAAACGTACATTTAAAATGTATTTGTTCTTTCTTCCCTCGCAATTTCTTCTCACCTACTTAAGAACTGTCCTAGGATATATTCTCAGTCCTTATCTTCCTAATTGCTATAGGAGGGACATTAGTGAAGAGGTGCTTCAATAAATAATGAATTAATCATTGGCACTAAAGCAAACTATATTTACCCTACGGATTATGTAAGGGTTTAAGAGATGAATCTCTTCCGCAGTTATAGGTATTGGGGTTTAATTTTGTTTATAGTATACTGGGTAACAAATTAAAATATTTAAGATGCGAACATATTTAACAAAATCCAGTCGACCCTTTTAGACGTTGTGAGCCTTCTTCATTAGTACTGTTGAGAATAACTTTAAAACCTCGTCGTTCCCTCTAAAACAAAGTGGCATATGCACATAATGTAAAAGAGAAATGTGGTAAGATATAAACTGGCGAAGCTAGACATTTTAAGTCCTTTTGTGAGTGGTTTACTTAATATAGAATTAAGGGAAATATTTTTTTCTTCTCAAGAGAAACTTTCAACAGCGAGCTCCCGTGAATCTTCCTAAGTAGAGGAATTGTGACAAGAGTCCCTAATTCCGCGTAAAATATGAGAGACACTTAGTTTTAAACCATTTCTGACTACACTCTTTCAGACGTAATTTTTAAAATACTTTAAGAACTACAAAATCGCGATCCGTTGAATGTCAATCATTGAACAACAAATTATTTTAGTACGGATAAAGAAATACAAACTATGTCTTAAAAGAAACAATAGAAGTAATTATTATTTTTTTTAAACTTTTTGGAGGGAATGACCTTCATGATAACGTCAACCGGGCCCCATCATAGGACTCCAAATAGGCAAACTTCAGAATTTTAAATTTAATTAAACTATAAAGCTTTACATAACTTTTAGATTAATGATAATAAACGAGATATAAGTGGTTGTATAAATATCAAGTGCATAAAATGATAAAGGGTTTATAGAAAATGTTATTTGATCACTGGAAATAAAATACAGTTTTATTTATTCTTTAATTGGACATAATTATTATTATTCCAATTCATGAATCAATACCAAATTAAATGACGACAACGTAATTAAAATTAAACTATCCTCTATTACCTACAAACTTACTAGTCTAAACTAAGCCATTCCTGATCTCTCCTTTCTATGGAGAAAGGCAAGATCAGGAATGGCCTTGTTTAGACTAGGAAGTTGGAAGGCTAAAAAAATAACGGACAGTTCTGGTAGGAGAATCTGCCCATTTTGTGGAGAACCATATAGAAGAAAGTATTTTTGTTTACATTTCTTGCTAATATTATAATTTTATTGAAAATTAATAACATGTGTATTTTAATTAATTACTGTATTAATTAGTATTCTGTTATTTTCTTTCTTTCTTTTGTTCATGCATTATTTCTTTCTTGTCTATTTATTGCTGAGTCTGTAAAATCTGCCGAGTCCCTTGTGAACTATGAAACCTATTTTTTACGGCCGATTTAATTTCTAAATAATGTATGCTGTTTGTTGATTCCAACCACTGCTTAGAGCTATGGCCTATAATGTCATGACAGTGACCATACCAATACATAAATTGTTTACATAAATTCGGAAGCATTGTATTTGTTGTGTTTAATGTAGACTTCCTTTTCAATATTAAATATGAAAGTGCATAGCGTGGGCTTCCAATTGTGTTGTTGTTATTATTGTTATTATTATTATTATTATTATTATTATTATTATTATTATTAAAAACAATAATAATATCATCATAATTCTAGATATGCTAGTGATTGGCAAGTATCAAAGTGAACTATAAACCAATGTGTCGTGGTTTTTAACCTGAAATCACTAGACTTACATGCGAGGTGCGATCCATAAATTTCAGGCCATGGTTCAGTGCTGCGATGTTCATGTTGTCTTATTACTCACGTGTTTCAAGAGTGTAAACACTGCATTTCCTTTTCGTCACGTCATTAATTTCTTTGATAAATCTCATTTAAATCAGAACGTGTTGCATAAGGCAGCGTAATGTTCAAAGCTATGATTACATTTTTAGTGATATTAAACAACGTCTTGACGGTGCATACGGGGAAGTTTCCCTTTATATTACACTGTGAAGGAGTGATCAAAATTATAAGGATAGACCAAAGATGCATTGACACAAGAAAACGAAAGTGGTAACCAGAGGGCAGGATTGGAATTTAGTGTCAGAGGACGAAATTATGGTCCTCTACTATGATCCTCTTTAAAAAGAGCATCTATAAACTGGCGGAAGAAGGGTAAATTACCCATGGAAAAGCTAGGATCACCTAATATATAGAAATGATTAAGACGACAATTTTTGGGGGACTGCGGAGGAATTGTGAATCATAGACTTCAAAGAAAGGAAAACAATAGTGACTGGAAAGCATTCTGCATCAATGGTCAGTGCCAATCTATTAAAAGAGGCGTGGAATGCTGAGTCGAGGAATTTACAAGCCCACACAGCTGCTTTAAACACAAGTGACTTCCAATCAACCGTACTCCAGACCTTCTCACAGAGATTGTTTCCTGTTTTCAAAACTGAATTCTAATCTTTAAGTAAAACCACGGTGTTTCCCAGCATTTTCCCCAGTTTCGGACTGTTTTTATAGAGGGATTAAAATGTTAATGCAGAGATGTGATAAATACATTGAAGTAAAGGTAAATTAGGTTTATTAATGGTAAATTTTATCACTAATAAAATAAGGTGAGGCTGGTTTTCCATAGGCCAATGGGCTTACCGCGACTACCTCTGCGTTTTCTACCTCCATTACGTGATGTCAATGGTAGAGTGCGGTTTTACAGGGGGGGGGGGGTATGTGATCAGCACACCGCATCCCGACGGTCACTATATCGCGGCTTACTAGATCGAAGATCGCCACCTCTCTATCAGGCAGCTTCTCAATTGTCCTCACGGTGTATCCCGTTCCAGACCTCCCTAACTTATAAAAATTCCTAAGCAACTACCGGGAATCGAATCCGCGCCTCCCGGACAGCAGTCAGCAACGTTAACCACTAGACCAAGGAGGTGGTTGACGTAACTAGTACCAATTGAAATTCCAACCCCGATACACTGCGTTATTATGCATACATAATTGCTCTTTTCGAAAATGGTATAGTATTTAGGAATTAAGTTGAGGCATGCAGTTTGGTGTTACTTCCATAATATACGAGATATAACACAACTCATATAAGTATTTTGCTAGGTCCTAATATTCACTATGTAGGAGGCTTTGTTTTATTCACAGAACTGTACAATATGAAGTATTATGCACATTAATCCATATTATACACAAAATAAGAAATGTGCATTAACAAATTATAAACAATGCAACTTCTTGGAGTGCATTATTTAAATTTTACATATTCTGGAGCGTAAACAATTGTCAGTTCTTTATTTGTTTGTATGTAAAACGTTTTTTATCATTCCTCTTTGCCACGTCATATGTTAATATTTGTAATATATATGTATATATAATATAAAATAAAAATAAAAATAAAGTAACACTATTAACAATGTAACAAATTAACAGTAATTATAATAATTATAATAGTAATGATAATAGTACAAAAGGATAAAACACTAAGAAAACACTAGCCATCTCAAGTGTGACTTTTTCTTACTGTTTTATCCTTTTGTACTATTATAACTATATATATATATATAATGTATATTAAGCTTATATATATTAGCTTAGTAATGCTTAATCTTCTCTGGGCTTAATAGTACCAATAATGATGAAATAAAGGGTTTAGTATATTTTTATTGTCTCGGTGATCATGCAATTCAGCAAAAACCGGTCCCAATTACACTATTTTTCCGAGGCAATTTGGAATTCTACCATGATATATAATATTCAGTGACTTGAAAAAGAAAAGGCGATAATCCGAAAGGGTTATGAGAAAATAAACGTAAAAATAAAAGATTATTGAGCAATTTATCGACACAGGAAGGATATAAAATCGCTTGGGGTGTAACATAATATAGAACATAGTATAGAAAACGTCTGAGTCCGATTTCTGAACGACCTGGTAAATTCAGTCTATACACCGCTCCAGTTGGTGGTAATCGATTCTGTCCTCGATTTTCTCGACATTGCCTCCAGCGTAGAGAAAACTTGTCACTGGTAGTTCGTAAACTTTAATAAAAGCTTCTCAGTGGTAATACGTTTTAGAAGAAAAAGGACTGACGACTTTGACGAGGAATTTTCGAGAAATTAATGATTTTGTAATGTTATTAATTTTTAATCTTGAAGGTAAAGCAGTAAATTGACTTGCGCATAGAAAAGATTATACTGAAAGTATGTAAATGCGAAGAATCCACTGTAGCTGGCGTTATATCAATTGGAATTACCCCTCTTCAGAATGTGCAATTTTAGAGACATCTGTATATGATGTTTCATAAATTTGAAAGATGAATTGATGTCACTGAACTTAAGAGCTAACATAACCATGAACCAAAGTATGGTGCCAAAAAACTTGTTTAAATATACTGCCAGTGTTAGTATACAGAGTGTCCAGTATGAAAAGTGACATAAGAAGATTTTGTAGCTCAGGAACTGAAATGTATTTAAGTTCTGTTAGATGCAAATGACAGAAGAACTCATCCCGTTTTTATGGTGGGTACATTTTTCACTAGATTTTCAATAAACGTTAAAGTTTTATATTAAAACTTTTTTCCACTTATCGTCTTTTTTTTTTCCGTTCATACATTTATTAGTTTGTTTGGTCAAAATTGTACTCAATGTGGTGAAAAAGTAGAATATTGTTATTTTCATTGATTTCAGTGAGGGAAATTGAACAAGACAACTGAAGAAAAAAAAATGTTTTGTGCTATCTCATAGGGCAACAAGTAAATCGCCCCTTCTTTTTCAATGAGAACACATCAATGGAAACGTTTATCAAGAGGTACTGCAGCATTGTGACTTTCCTCAGTTACCTGATGGATGTCTTTTTCAACAATATGGGACTCCCTCACATTATGCTTGCACACGTAGCTTGTATGCTGTTTCCCCTTGACGCCCTAAGCGATCAGAGGAAACCGTGAAAAACTGACCTGACTTCCCCAATGCTGGTGCACGCTCAGCAACCTTGGCAGTATTTCAAGTGAAAACAACGGTACGTTAAACAAAGACAGTTTTTCTATTAAAAATATATTGTCAACTTAACCCTCAGTTAAAAACAGACACATTCCAAAGGAAAAACGCCAACGCAGGAGAAAGTAATAGTTCTGAAGATATAGTTGTATAGCATCATTCAAACTTAAAGGATGAATTTAATTATATGGGGATTGGAATTGGGCTGTATGGCTGCTGTGGTAAACAATTTAAACTCGCTGATCGCAGATTTCGCCACGGTTGCTGCAGACCATTTCACTCTTCTTCGTTGAAACTCTTTCAAGGGCGTTTCGCTGGATTTTGGCGACTGTGAGCCAGCCGGGATTGAGGGAATGCTATATGCAAAAGGTGACGATAAATAAAGCTTGGTTATTTAGTTGCTGATATCGTTTATTCTTCTTAACATGAATATTCGGGCAAATTCACGTCTCACGTCGAACCACGGGCAAGGTAATCTTAGCAAACACGTAAATTTCTTGCGTTAACCAAATGGTGCAGAAAGTAAGAGATTGTTAATTCAACAATATTCTTAATGCATCCCCGTAATATTGTACTGGTATCTCGCGTGTGATTGACAGTTTAACCTCGTTATTGCCGGAACTGGTACTTGGTACTTAGGCCTCTCTCCCGCTGATCTCCAGGCGACGGCAGCCACACGCATCTGGGCCCGGAAAATTCTGAGATGCCCGACTTTTGGCCAAAATCTAGCCCTTTTATACTGAATATAAAATGACGCTACCCACGGACAGCGGCGCGAAATATTCCCGCCAGTTTTGGTTAACGTCACTCATAGGTGAGTGCTTACCTCACTGATTTTTCATTTCTATTCGCTGGACAATTTTGATCAAGCCAAATGCTCCGCTATTCGTCAATAACATGAACTTAAACAGATTTCATACGCTACTATCAATGCTTCTTTTACTGGGACACCTGAAACTTTGCCACCAAAGAGGCCGGTGTCTCGCCTGAGGCATTTCCAATCCTTGCTGCATACCAGATGGGATTAACTTGAATTGTCTGAGTTTTGGCAAGTCGTTCTGTGTCCGGAGAAAGACGTGGGTTTGCCCTTACTTTGCTATATTACTATATGTTATCTCTCAAATATGACCAAAAAGTACACTTTATAAACGCATTTAAACACCATACAATATTAATTCTACATATACGTTATGTCATTAAATGCAAAACATGCATGCATATTAATTACTGACTTTCTGATACTAAAATTACAAATATTAATTATTTCAATTATTCTGTAATCGAAGCGGAGCCAAGGACAGCTTGAAGCTTTAAGACCTCCCACCTGCAGCAGTTCCGCTTGGTTAAACCATTTCAGCAAAACGCACTTCAAAGCATTTTGGTTTCCACCCTCTATCTTTGTGGTATTTCTGAACTGAACTAGCTTCAATGCTCTTCTAATAATTTCCGTCCTTAATAGTTAAAAATATTAAACGATGCTTTAATTTTTTTCATTCCAAATGAAAATAGCACTCTATTTGAACCTGTGTAACCTTCCCGGATTCAGGGCACTGAAAGGATTTACGCAATGGATTCGTGACGAAAATACTGAAGAGAGAATTCGTATTCGAAAATGATGAGCTATTGTTACATTGTACATGTGTTCTTGTAATTTCCTTCTGAGAATTAGAAGCTTCATTCAAAATAGCAAGATTACCTAGGGAACAAATTGTGGCAATGCTTACGCCAAGCTGCAGAGCAAGAAAACCCCTATAATCGGGAGAAATGCGGGGTGAAAGTCACAATAGGCGGCTAATTGATGCAGCCAGAATCGGGGAAGGGGAAGGAAAGTTAAAGGTGAGACAATGTTACATATGGGGATATTAAAACTGTTTCATTGTAGTACCAGCCGCGTTTCAGTTTACTAAACAAATGAAGGATGAGCTTGCGCCTTTGTACAATACATTAGCTGTCATCAAATTTGCTGCTATCTCTACATACGGTTTTAAACTACTGTAACATTTACAGTATGTTACAGTAATATGACACTTCTTTTAAAGTTGAAGCGGATATTAATATGAAACTTTCAGTCAGGTTATGAAAGAAGTTGTCATGAAGAACACTCAAGGAACCAAGTTCAACACATCCATAAAGAAACACAGTCCTTCTTGGCCTTCCTTGTCTAAGCAGTTATTTCAAAATAACAATGTTACGAATTCAGTATCCTTTATGTTCCCTCTCAGATTAATTATCAATGCGATATCTAAGAAGAAAAACAGGACAGTGTGATTCCCGCACCTAAACTGTTTATATAGAATTTTAGATATAAACCTTATCCGCCTAAATGGGGTTTTTGATCTCGGCTAGACCGCCACGAGTGGCTGAGGTCGTTCAGACGCGGACTTGTAAGCGGGAGGTTTGGAATTCGAATCGCGCCAGGACCCTCCTCCCTGAATGAGGTTTTTTCCAGGCTTCCCTAAACTTAGGCCTGCAACGCTTCGTGCCTTAAAAATCCTTTCCCAATTTATCATTTCATTTCATGTATCATCAGTGTCCACCGCCGTGGTACCTCAGTAGTAATAACGAGCGTTAACACTATTAAAAAAAGATTTCAGATAATAGTAATTTTCTTTTAAGAGTTAAATATTGGTCTGTGTAATTTCATACTTTTTAGTGTATTGGGAAAGCACGCAGGATCCCAGCACCTTTACGACATGGATGAGTTAGATTTGTAAAGATATATTTTGTAAAGAAATACATCACCACCACCACCACCCCTACTACTACTACTACTACTACTACTACTACTACTACTACTACTACTACTATTACTACTACTACTACTACTACTATTACTACTACTACTACTATTACTACTACTACTACTACTACTACTATTACTACTACTACTATCACTACTACTACTACTACCACCACTACTACCACTACTACTACCACTACTACCACTACTACTACCACTACTACTACCACTATTACTACTACTATTACTACCACTACTACTACTACTACTACCACTACTACCACTACTACTACCACTACTACTACTACTACTCTACTACTACAACTACTACTACTAATACTATTACTACTACTACTACTACTACTACTACTACTATTACTACTACTACTACACCCTTTATATGCCATTAAACAGAATAGAGTCGTACACTATTGTGTCATCCAATTATCTGATGGCCAACGCAGCGACGGAGATTGGATCAGCCAGACACTACATTATAATCATGGCGGGCGAAGTGACACAAGAGGTGGTGGTAGAAGCATTACAGTTACAGTTTAGTAAATTTTAATGCAGGTAAAAAGTTATGACATTTTTCATTTCACGCATTTCCGACATTATAAATTTACACTGATTCTGCCTAATTCTTTTAGTTCGTCTAACGTGCGTGAGTACTACTAATATATGAGAATTATTACGACTTTGAGCTCATTACATGGTCAAATATTATTCTGATAGCACTAGCGGAGGCGGTACAGGCATAATAATCATTAACAAATACTCGTTGTAGAATAGAATTGAGCCTGCTATTTACCATTCAGTATCCTTAGCGAACTTTACTCTAGAATTTGACAGGTGTTGTTACTTTCACTGTTCAAACGACACTGACTGAGTAGCATGAGACTCAAGGCCAACGTAGCAGTTCCGTAAATCCCACCGGTCCGCCCCTACTTGTGTAGCCGGCTGGCCTTAAGTGATGGTGTATCGCCACTTTATTCCCCTTTTTCTATTTATTTGTATATTCCTAATGTAATAATTTGTTTGTTTGTTTTTTTTTTATTTTTCAAGCATGTTAACAATGTATTTTTCTTTAGCATTCCTTTAAATTTTCTCTTACTTTACGTGCATTCTACATTCTTATGTTTTCTTTTAAGGATGTGTCGTCTCTGTGATTTATAATCCATTTTTTTTTGTTTTTTTTTTGCCGTAAGATATTGTGTAGTTCTACTGATGTATCACTACGTTTCATTTTTATAATATAAATATAAATATCATTAATACATGTAATATATATATATATTATTATTACATCAATAATAGTCGCTCAGTTTATTAATTATAGTGCCAAGTTTAAAGTGAACACTTAAGGTGTCAACAACAAAAATATATTGCATTTGTCATATAGAATTAAATATAAAAAGCTTTAGCGAAACATTGTTTTGGCTTTTCTCTTATTGTTGGCATCTCCCATAAAGTGATGCTCACAGTGAGGCAATATCAGCAATCAATACGAACGATATCCGTAAAACCTAGGTCATCGCTTGATAACCTTAAAAGCCTTAGCTTTTGTACATGGTAGCGGAGCAAAAAAATACGTGTCTATAGAAAACATAATCTATTTTATATCATATGATGTACAGAAGAATTGAGTTCACTTCAAGAAATGGACTCGACTGATTGAGAATTTCCTTTCCCCCAAGTTCAACAGAGGAAGAAAAATATATGTTCCACTTTCTTTTGTTTCTATAAGCTTATAACGCTCAAAGAGATATTTTTCTGTTGTATTAGAGATATAAGAGGAATAAATCCTAGTTCACAAGCTTTCTTGCGTTATTGTAATATCACGGATGAGGTTTGTATCCAAATTTGTTATTGTATTCTGCTCATAATTAACACAAAGTTCTCAAGTCCTTTATATAGCAACTTTGTTTTTTTTTTAAACACGATTTTATTATTGTGGGGAAAATGAATTTGTTTACATTACCAACATCGAATTGTGAAGCTCATTTGTTCACTTGTGGCGTGTGATATTTGTAACACACATATAGATTTTATTATTGGAAGTTTAAAACTTTAAATAATTGAAGTTTTTATATAAATTTTGTTTTGATATCGGGGAATTTGGGCTCGATGATAAATGTTTCCCCTTTTTCCTAATAGAGAAGGTAAATACTTCCTTTCCTTGAACCGGAAAGGCATATACGTTAATAAAATAATAACAAAGACAGCAAATTACGAAAGTAAAATATTCAGGAAGGGTACTAAGCATGTTGAAACAGTCCTTACGGCCATCCCCCCCACTAAAATATGAATAGAATATAATATGTATAATCATTTTATATTGTGCATTATAATTAGTAATATTAATATAGTGTATATGTGTGAAGGTTTAACTTAAATATGTGAATTGAATGTCGACAAAAGAGAATCTTCTATGGTGTAGCTGTTCATGGAAGCGTTACGCCAAGGAGGGCATAAATTGCTATTGAAAGGAAGAATAAACCCAAAGGGACTAGTGTTATGCCACTTATTAAAATATCTACCGTTGGCGAGTGATAATACAGACAAACAAGCCGAATGAAATTGCTAGCTGTTGGTACAGTTAACTTTAAACCAACCAATGTGAATGAATGTTGTAAACTTTCAAATACTAGCGGGTGGCATGCGTTGACAGGTGAATTTGAATTTGATAGTAGATGTTTATTCTGAATTTTTAAACCAATGCACATGCTTCAGTAACTCCCGTGGCTTAGCGAAGCCAACGATTAGTAAATTTGAATCTATTATACAATCAGTCATCAGTTAATCAGTTACTCAATTCATATACGCAGTTCGGCAACTCAATTGTTGGATCTACATTGTGCAAAAACTAAATTTGGCCTCAGATAATTAGATTCAGATGCAGTTCATATTCTTAGAAGTCGTAGCAACTAAATTTATATTCGGAGATAATTCTATCTTACGCAGAACATCAGAACTCGCGAAAGATCTTGTGATTTAATAAATTATCATACATATTCATATCTACGCTAATCGCGTGATTATTAACACAGTTGATATCCTCTCCCAGTGCTGTTGAGCACGAGTCACATAATAGCTTAACAAATACCTGAGATATTGTTGTCATGAAGCATGGGTAACAACACCAATTTGATCAATAGTCAATTAACGATATGTCACTACAAAATATGGCGATCAGCAACTAAATCGCTTCATTTGACGACCAACTTGTTTCCATTAACCAAACCGCTTCAAAATTGGAGCTCAGTGTGAGTCTGCTATACACTAAAGCGCTTCAAAGTCAACATAAATTTAACTGAATTCTGATTAGATTTCGTGTGAGTAGATGTCCCGGCAAAATCAATGCTATAAAAACAACAACAAATATCCGATTCTTATCTGCAGTAGATCATATTCATGCCTATATCTTCTTTAAAATAACTCACTGTCGCAGCTTAAACAACTAGAAGCACGTGTTCCTTGTATTTCATCCCAAAGGTTACCCTGCAAAAAACATGCGCCTTTTACTATGCATGACATACAGCAATCAGCTGTTTGCATGTGCAGTGACTGGTATATATCTATCGTATTACACAGACTTTCAATCTTACGGGTTTTTGCTTTGTATGGCGTTTATATAACGATATTTAATTCTTTTTTGTATGTTTTCTTGGGCCCCTAGCTACGGCTTGCATTGTGTCGCAAAACATTTTCGGTATAAAGTGCAGAACAATAAAGAAACGTGATGACAATTGATGTAATGCAGAATCAACACAGAGCCTTCCGTTTGCTTAGCAACGTTTGTGAAAACGAAGCTGAAGCGTATAATGTATTATATATATAGAAGTGGTTACATTTTAAAAATTAATTGAAAATATTCACCGTTTGCTATGAGACAGGCATTGTACATTGTAATCATGCTTTGATTTACACGTTATTACTCTGCTTCAAAAAATATGCTGCTTATTGTGTACATTATGTTACAAAAATGTTATTATCATTTATATACCTATCTTTTAGCCTGTTCAATTAACTGAACCAAACTTTCATAATTTCTGTTTAGAACTTTAGCTATTATTCCAGTGATTATATTACCTAAGAAGAAGTACTAAAAGAAATGGAAAATTCTAATTCCGCTTATTTCAATAAAAGATTATACCTGGAAAATTTCGGGACGCGGAACATGAACATAACATTGTTTCGAATTCACAATACAAGGGCAGGTGCATAAGATTGCGGCCTCGCCGATAAGGATTATCTCCTTCATAAAATCCTTATCTGATGCCATACCTTAGCTGTTAAGTAAATAATTGCAGCTGTAACTGTGTTCAGTTGTTCAGATATAGTTGCACAAAGAAGGCTATGTGTAGAAGATTGTGACGTTCAAAATGGAGTTTCCAGCTGCTGTTAAGTTCTTCACAATAGAAGGACTTACTCCAAATGAGTAAACAGCGATTGGACGGTGTATACGGGGAAGCATCCCCCTCATATTCTACCGTAAAAGAATGGAACAAACTTTTTCGAATGCGTTGAGAAAGCATTGAAAACGAAGAGCGTACAGGTCGGCCCTTGGAGGTGCTCACTCCTGAAAACATCGCTCTTGTGGAAGGAGAAATTATGAAAGAACGGCGGCTCAAAGTTATAGAAATAGCAGCAATATTGAGCCTTTCTAAAATAACAATCCTTCGAATTATTCATCAACATTTAAACATAGATAAGGTTAGTGCAAGTTGGGTGCCTAAACGTCTTTCCTCAGTCCAAAAGCAGCAACGAGTGATCTGTTGTCAGGCATTTTTGGAGCTCTGGCGTGGCAACCAGAGAGAGGTTCTGCAAACCGTTATTACAGGAGACGAAACTATGGTCCTCTATTATGATCCATTGTCCAAAAGAGAATCAATGGAATGGCCGTAAACCGGGCGAAACACCGCCTCTAAAGACCAAAGTCACTCAGTCAACCAAGAAGAGCATGGCCATAATCTTTTGGCACTGTGATGGAATACTCTTCATTGACTTCAAGGTGAGGAACACCACAGTAATTGGAGAGTACTATGCCGGCCTACTGCACAGACTACGTGCTTCCATCAATGAAAAAAGGCGAGGAAAGCTGAGTGATGGTGTGCGCTGTCTTCACGACAACGCGCCGTGCATGCAGCCCTTGTTGCAAAGGAAATTGTGAAGAAATGTGACTTCAAGGAGATAGACCATCTACCCTTCAGATCTAGCTCCCAGTTACTGTTTCTACTTCTCAAAACTCAAAAAGACCTTCGAAGAAGGAATTTAAGTGGGAGGAAGAAGGTGATGGATGCTGTTTGTGCCCATTTTGCAGACAAGCCTTCTGACTATTTGGGGGGGGGGGATTGTAATGTTAATTCCAAGATGTGCAAAGTGTATTACAATAAAGGGTAATTATACTGAAAAGTTAAATATAGTTTTTGTTTTTATCAGTAGAAAATGGTAAGGCCGGAAACTTATCGACCTACCCTGGTACATATGTATTATTTATTTCCCTCTGGACGTGATAGCGCTCGAAGGTTCAAGGAAGGTTATGGATAAAAGCGCTTTCGAGATCACATTACTCTATTGAGGCTGCTCCTCAATTGTCCTCACAGTATCAATCTGTTATCCAGGATGTAATTTCCCTAATTATTGCAGAAACAACAGCAAATAAATAAAAAAAACTTAAGGAATCAAACGAAGCCCAAATGCACCTTTCAAAAACCTGCAAGGAAATGCTAGGAGATACGTGTTTCCCATTTAATTCGCATTGCTTATTTATTTATTGTTGTCTGATGATAGAATTAAATAAAATAGTGATTGATGTTATTAAATTAAGCTGAAGGAAGGATCGAACGGTTTTAAACAGCTTAGATAAATGATTACGTGTTCTAAAAATGTATTTATTTTGTAAGACATGATTCGCCAGGTAAATGCAGAATGTTCTAAATATCGTGGAATGCTGGAACATATTTACAACCATGGCGTGATTTTCAGCATCTTTATCACTTCACTAATGTGGAGCTTGTTTAAATGTCCGGAATCCGACGGTTGTTTACTTGCGAAAACAAAGTTGTTTGCGAATTAGGCGAGTGGGCGTATAGAACAAGTTTGACAGTCGAATGAATACGTTCAACGTCCCTCGCTCGCCTCGCACTACAAACCACCTCTCTGCGGCGTGCCTTCCTCAGTATGTCGAACGTTAGTGTTTTATAGATGTGGGTACCAGATTGTCGGATTCTCAGAAAACGAAATTTATCACTTACAATCACCAGGAACTAAAGAAGTTGTTGAGAATTCGATTGTTTTTCATCTGTCACTTAGCAAAGTTTGGATATTTAAGAGATTTCTTGTTTTTACTTATGGAACAGTACTAGACTTACATTTAGAAATGTCATCAAATTGAATTTTTTCATATAAATTTCGGAATCATGAGAAATTTAATATATCTGCTCCTAAATGGAAGATTTACTATACAAGACTTTGCGGTTCTAATTAGAGATACTTGTCAGCTAATACCGTGCAAGTTGGAAGCATGATAAAAGTTGATGGTCACTCAGCTTAACTGATTATTGATTAATAGCTAAATTATTTTTTAACGTTTTCAGCTTATATACTTTCATTTTTTTCTGTGCTTTACCTTTAGAATTGTAGAATAGCTTGTCCACATTGGATCCATTTTTTTTTTTTTTAATTTTAACGCCCGTTGAGGCTTCACAGGGGGCAAATACATGAGATGAAATAATAAAGTGGGAAAATATTTTTTTTAAAGAAGGAAGCGTTCCAGGCCTAAGTTTAGGTCACCTCCCAACATTTGCCATTTATTAGGACTGAGAAATTTTTTTTGATTAGATTTATTTACGGACGCTCTTTAACACCTCAATTCATCAGCGTACCATTTAATTCAGGGCTTGAAACGGCCGACTAATTTTGCTCAGAGGCCTCTTCTTTCAGGCTTGAGGTTCTTTATAGTGCCGTAAATGGGACCCACGGCTTTACTTCCCTTCCGAAGGAAGCCATACTTAGGATTTTTACGCCCGAAAAAATCCATAGGTCCTGGCCGGGATCGAACCCGCAATCTTGGGTTTAGAAGGCAAATATGGTTACCACTACACACCAGGACCGACTAGGACTGAGAGAAAACCTGAAAAAATCTCAATCAGGGAGAAAGGTCCTGGTGGGAATCGAACCCCAGACCTCTCGTTCAAGAGTCCACGCCTTAACGACCTCGGCCACCCGTGGTTGTATTGGTTCCATTTTGTCGTTCAGGATATTAATAAACTAAAAGTTGTAATTCATTCGTTTTAGCACAAAATATAACTTTGATAAAATTTTAATTAGAAGATAGTTCAAAATCATGGAATAGGTGAAAACTGTGAAGGGGCCATTTTCGAAGAAAAAATTGCACGGTAGTGTTATCAATGTTTGCATTATGTGAAGGGATGAATTATATACAAATAATAAGAATAACCCCCACCCTAAATGGAAATGTGAAGTGCAGGTACATTTGAAAATATTTGTGATGAATGAATTTCTTCTACTCTATAAAATCATGTCTGTATCACAGAAAACCAAGATAGTAACCAAAACTTCATGCGTAGTGCATAACTTTTTAAATGTGGCAAATCGAAACATATGTATTAACACTGCTGGTCTTAATAATAAATTAACATTCCCTATATTGTTCATTATGTTGAACAAAACATTTTCAAAATGATTGGAGTTGTTTTGTTCCTTGTTGTAATATATTAGAAACCCGCAGAAAGAAGATAGTTAACAAATCAAAGAGAACGTTAAAATTGACAAAAACACACTATATAGATTACTGACTTGGTGAATCTTTCTAAGTCCAGTTTTTAGATATTTCAGGGACCTTTTTTTTTGTTAAGAAATGGACTACTGATTAAGATGAAAAATAAATAAATAAATAAATAAATAAATAAAATCTGTATATACCATGCTGGTATCTGGTTTCCTAAATCAGGGCGTGTATATAAAATTTTCCATTTATTATTACAACTACACGATACAATAATCTCGTTTTACATTTTTGTACAACTATTCCTAATAACTAGACTAAAATAATAAAAATAGTTCAAAATTATTTAAATTAAACGAACCAATAAATTTATTGAAATACTTCCCAATTTAATATTCCAAAATCTACAAAATCTACCAAATTAACATAATCACTGGAAGCCAGTAAGTATTATAGTTAATAACCAGCTATTGTATCCTAATTACTATACTATACTATACTATACTATACTATACTATACTATACTATACTATACTACTGGCCACTAGTTATCAACGGTATGTGCTGGTATCCAGTACTTTTACAGGAATTTCTCTTAAATTTACACTCAACATTTAAACATTACACTTATTAATCTTTCAAGTCTCTTCAACTCATTTCAATCATGTTAATCACCTTCTTTTTAACAGCGTACTTCACTTAAAGTTCATTTTTCACCATTAATCTTTCAAATATTTATCCTAACACTTAAACCCATTAAACACTATCTCCTCGCTGCCACCGTGTTACTTTCCATCTTTTCTTCCCAACCGTCCCTTCCTCCATCTCACATGACCCTCCTGGGTCCCTAGTTACACCATTTCTCGTGCTCTGCTCCTCCTCTCTGGACACCACTTTTCCATCCTCCATCTCCTCCCGCAGCTCATTCCCATGGATCTTCAACACCCTTCAATCTTCATCTGTAATCTTCCTTCTTTCTTCTTCTTCCCGGTCCCATAATTCTTATAGGTAAAAGCCTACACCTTACTCCCCATTCTCTATTTCAGGTTGTAAATCAAAATTATTTCCATATATTTAAGTATCTTTCTCTCCTTCATCACTCCCTTCTTCCTTGCCCTCTTCTTCTCCCCTAACATTCTCTTTATGTTGATTTAATTAAAGTTAATCAAAATGAAAAGAAGGAGTATATTTTTAAAGTTTTCTGAAATAATACCTGGGCAATTTAAAATGTTTAGGACAATGCCTCATCAATATAAGACAGTGCTGTTTTAATAGCAGACAAAACTGTTTTTTGCTCGCGTTTGTCGGTCCTGGTGGTGTAGTGGTTACCATACTTGCCTCCTAAATGCAAGATTGCGGGTTCGAACCCGGCCAGGACCGATGGATTTTTTCGGGGAGTAAAAATCCTAAGTATGGCTTCCTTCGGAAGGGAAGTAAAGCCGTGGGTTCCGTATCGTACATTTACGGCACGAAAAAGAACCTCAAGCCTGAAAGAGAGGCCTCTGAGCAAAATTTGTCGGCCGTTTCACGCCCTGAGTTGAATGGGACGCTGATGACCTGAGCTGTTAAAGAGCGTCCATAAATAACTCATTCAAAAAAAAAAATTGCTCGCGTTTATCGGATTAATTCAAAAATCAACACACTGCATTATTCATAAACAAAGTTGGGGAGCGAAAAGTAACTGCCTCGACTTACGCAAGTTCCTTGATGTAGCCAATTTAATGATGCCTCCTCACTCAATGAATTCTCGACTTTTTAAGAATGTGCACGTTGTACTTGGGCCTAAATGTTTTCAGCTCCTTGTACAACAAGGTGAGGATTATCACTGGTCGCTTGTTAACTGGCAACTTGGAAATGAAAGATAATGTTTTAAGTTAGATGGGTAGATATTTAAACATGAAAACTGCATTTTTAAGGTAGTTTACCTCTCTGACATAATAACCTTCATCTAAGTACAATACTTTGATAATAATTTTTAAATGGGTAAATTTGGTATGATTTGATAAGAGTTTGGAGTTAAGGGTATTTATGAAGGGGAATCTTGCAGTTGTGTCTTTCTTTATAAATTGATTGAATATATGCATGTTGGTGTAACAATCTTATTTCAGATTGTAATATAATTCTATTTAAACTTCTTTACTTTTAAAATTGGAGTGTGGCAATACCCATTGTAGCATCAACCCGCTACTACCATTTAACAAACTCGCTACTACCATTTAACAAGCTTGCCACAACTAGTGACACGTAGACAATAGATATACCTTGTAGTTTCGACATGCCCCACAGCGGCGCTAATATGTAATTCACTGCAGCTCAATAAACTAGATAGCACCACGGGTACTTTGCGCTAATGATCTGAATCCGGCGGTAGCAGGTATAAATAGGCCGACCAGGACTGTCCACCGGTTAGATAATTGACATTAAAAGTTCATTGTGTCTTTGGAAGAACGTTTTTTAGTTACATTTGCTCCACGTATTCTGCTCTGGGAACGTTGTGCATGGAAGTGAATAACTTAATCAAAAAATATATATATATAATAGTATGTTCAATTTAAAGGCGTAGGTGATTAGGGCATTGCGCTCAACGTATAAAGTTTCACCAGCGTTGCAATACTGCCTTGTCCTTTTTTTTTTTGCACCAATACAACTTTGCTACAATTACAAATGATTTACTCATGAATTAGTTGCGAAATGGAATTACCCGAGGTTAGCCTTAGGTTAGTGTGTGTATGTGTGAATTGGAAAACATTCTGTAAACTTACTCGTATATTGAGTCTCATTTAAAATCCGCCATTCTAACCTCATAAACCTCTTGCTACCCTGCTCTTAATTACTTATGAAACTGTCAGTAGCAGCAACAGCAGAGCATCAATAAGAGCAACGACATTATACCGAGCACAGCATTTGTTTCTCTTTGTAACGTCAAGTGTTTTGGTACGTCATTAAGGAGATGTAAATGGTGGGCTCTATTAGAATTCATACAGACTGTAATTTTTACACGACTGTTCCCGTATCTCTAGGTCCCTTTAATTGTTGTGTAGTAGCCTTGCAGGAGATTGAGGACAGTGTTTTAGCTCTGTGGGTTAGACGTGCACATGCAACGCTGCTGATCGTATTGGTAAACTGCCAACACTTACCGGTATGACGAACTGCGTTCATGCATTGTAAGCCACATACAGGAGGTTAATTGTTGGGTAACATTCCTGCCTCAAATCTCTTACAGCAGCCAATGGGCAACCATGAACGAATACAAGGTCCACAACACCCATATTTTGAGATACAAACACATTTTATATCACTTTGTCTCAGTAACATAGTTCTAATTATGCTCTTCCTTTCCAGTCACCAAGCTGTGTGCTGAAGGCTTCTGGACGATGACACCAATAAGGATGAAATAGAGGAGCCACTTAAATGCTAAATACTCCTGATGACATTCAATCTCAAATTGAAGAATTGGTAAACCATAGAAAACTTACATCTTCTTATTAACGTTAGAAACACGATTACTAATAACCAATAATTATATAAAAGAAATTGTTTTTTTGTTAATTTTTATATAATATTTAGAATATTTATTTCTAATTTAATATTTTGGTTGTTCCATTATTCATTAAAGTTCATTCATTTAATGGTTTTTCATGAGGGTACTCTGTAAATGCTATTTACTATTAATTTTCAAAGTTGTATAGCGCCAAGCTAAATGCTCTGTACACTAAAATTTCTTAATTTGTAAATATGTTTATAAGGGGATTAAGAGACCCAGAAATTACAATGAGTTATTCAGTAGCGAAGGGTGGCCATTTACTTTAAAGGTAGGCGCTGATGCATGGGGCTAAGTAAATGGAAAATCTAATTTATGTTAAATATATCAGGAAAATCTCTTTGTAAAGTTTAAATAAAATATTTGTATGGTGACTATCAAAAGTGTATGCGGTAATTAATTTAAAAGGCATACAATCTAAAACAATTTCATATTTCACGACTCACCATTAAATACATGTATATAATGTACAAGAGCTCAGTACCGCCGCGGGTGACCGAGGTCGTTAAGGCGCGGACTCGTGAGCGGGAAATTTGACTTTCGATTCCCTCCAGGACCGTTCTCCTCGACTGAGATTTTACCCAGGTTTCCTCAGTTCTCATTGATGCAAATGCTAGGAAGCTACCCTAAACTTGCTTCCTTCCTAAAAAAAATCCTTTCCCAGTTGATCATTTCATCTCAAGTATCATCAGTGTCCACCGCCTATATTGCCTGAGCAGTAAAAAAGGGCGTTAAACGCAATTAAAAATGCTCCAGTTCTTTTTGTATATATATAATTTTTAAAAGTGATATATATATATATATATATATATATCACTTTTAAAAATAATTCTTGACGTTTCCTTGACTATTAACCGTGTCATTCTGTATAATGCTAGTAAGATACCGTGCCATTCCGCTGCAGTTGACAATTGCATAGAAGGAAAACAGTTCAACAATTAAAATGACTTAACAGTTTCCAACCCATCTTATGTTCGGGCGAAATCTAAAACATGATTGACGGGAATTTAAGAGAGAGTTTTTAAAAGTAATACGTCATAGAAAATTACAGTTTTTGTTCAAATTAGTTATTTTATTTTATTAGCACAGTGAACTTAAAATAGCAAAATACTGTATTTTCACTTTATACTGTGTGCATGTTGGGTTTAAGGTTCTAAAAAATAAAGAGGGCAAATATAATCAATTTGGTTGAACCAAGTCAAACTATACAGTAAAAAAAATAAAAAAAAAATCATGAAACATTCCCTCAATTTCTTTCGAATAGTGACATGGAAAATCACTACTACACTTGCGCAAAGCAGGCTCAGCCTTCGATCATATTCGATCGACTATTTACGTCTTAAACACTGCACTAGATAACTTGTGGAACTATTTAAATGCGTAAATAAAAATTATATATACGAACCAACACTAATTTTGGTTAGGCTTAGCCTTCCAGTTTTAATGAATGCTTCAAATAAAATAACAAAGAATTTTGTGTTCCTTATATTAAATAAAATAAAATAAAACCTTTTATTTATTTATTTTTTTTGTTACTTATACTTCTTCAATATTGAATCAGATTCAAGCGAATTTTTTTCTGAAGCGATCACTTTTTCTACCTATGAAAAGTCAATATTATGTTTATATATATAATGTGAAATAAAAATGAAGTAACACTATTAACAATGTAATAAATTAACTGTAATTATAAAAGTAGAAAAGGATAAAACACTAAGAGAAAGTCACACTTGAGATCGCTATATTTCGAACTCGTTGAGTTCTTCTATGGCAAGAAGACAAGTCAAAAATGTATGAGGTAATTAATTTAAATGGCATGCATCTAAAACAATTTCATATTGTTTTAGATTGTATGAAAAATTGTTTTCTTGCCATAGAAGAACTCGAGTTCGAAATATAGCGATCTCATGTGTGACTTTATCTTAGTGTTTTATCCTTTTCTACTTTTATAAAATTACTGTTAATTTATATAATTAATGCCAAAGTATATTCTCATGGCAAAATAAATAGCTTTTCAGAAATTGATTCACTTCTGTTAAGAGCACTTTAATAGAGCTTTTTATTTTTGCTATATTATGTATTAAAATTAAAAATATAATTTTCTATTCATTCATACCAAACAAACAAACAAGTAAATAGCAATGGCTTACATTTAGGCAATGGAGAGCAGGCATTTTTAATTTCAAAAATGAAGTAACAAAAACAATGACATATTAGAAAGATTGCATGATATTGGAAAGCAATAAAGCATAGGTTTCGGCAGTGAAATAATATAGCATTCTCTTGCGTCTTAAAGGGTTAATGCAAAACCCAACTGAAGATGGCGTTATCTCCTAGGGGCCTTAACAGTTCTAAACTTGCTATTTTTACGTCGATTAGTGGGAAATGGTTGTGATAATACCTTAATTCCATCGCTCTTTCATGAGAGTTATCCGCAGTCCAATCTTAGGAAAAATGTTGATGGAACTTTTGCACTATGCATGCTTAAAGTCTTACTAAGTATTTGTTAATAGCATTTCTTTTTTGCTACTTCAAACCAAAATATTATGGTGAAAAAATGTTAAATTTCAACGGGTCACTGTTACCTATCTAAACTATTTTTCGTTTTAATATAGATACTACGAGGTGAACGATTCTTCAGGCAACCGGTTTCGCGGCGTGCGGCCGGCCGGCTGTGTCGGCGGTGCTGATGACAGGAAATCCGCACTAAATATAGAACGGTTTGTGGCGTAAGTTATTTCTAACATAACATAAACACTTAAGAAAAGTAAATTACTCACGTATATTAAGCAAGGAGATGCCCAGAACTGCCTCCCTTCGATGTTCAAGGGCTTCTGACACCATCTTAGTAAATTGCTCATTACACTCTGCAGTTCCCTCTGGGAAATGACAGTAATTTCTTGACGAATGTTAGTTTTAAGTTCATCTAAAGTGTGTGACTTTGGTTATACACTTTCTCTTTTAATGCCCACCAGAGATAAAAATCGCATGCAGTTAAATCGGGGGAATCAGGAAATGCCTCTTGAAATAATCTACTTATAGCACGCGCAGATTATGTACGCACGTATGAATCATACATGAATACTCTTTGGAAAACAGAATACTTGTATTGACTCATTTCACTTGATACACTTTCACTCAATGCACTGTATTGCTTCGCCTAACAAACACTTGCTACTTGCGCAAGATTTCAACTCAAACTGAAGCGCCGCGCAGAAGAGGGGAAATATATTCCCCGCCAATGCCGACATAGTGGTGCCGGCCGGTCCCGCTGTTGCGTCAAGCATTGCTCACAGTATAATAATAAATGTTTTAAAGCAAAATTTTATTTTATATGCGTTCTGAAAATAAATTAAACTGATATTGAAGTAAAGGTCAGTAGATTCTATAGTCTTGAGTCGTCTTTCAGCGAGGTTTTTTATTCCGCAATGGTACCAGTTTCTGGATTTTGGTGCGAAGAATTCGGTGATATCCGCTTCCACGGCTTTAATGTTTTCGGACTTTTTTTCACGCAGGAAATGAACCATGGATCGAAACAGATCTGAAGGTGCAAGTTCGGAGTTATATGCTGGGTGTGGTTGCAGTTTTTATCCCTCTTAATTCCCGGAATTTGTTCCAAGGCTGTTCCAGAGGTATGAGGTTTCTGATTGTCTTGCAACAAGAGACTTCTATGCTGGGTATGGCAATAGGTTCAGAAAACAAAGAAGAGCTACACAATGTGCTAAACAGACTCACCTCATGGGTCCTGGAAAACGATCTACAAATAAATCACGGAAAAATCAAACAAATGATTTTTAGAAAAGGGGGTAATTTCACACCAAAGGACACACTGACCCTACAAATTAAACCACTAGAAATAGTACCAAAATTAATAATAATAATAACAATAATAATAATATCACGAAACTTCATGAACTCGTTTCATTTGTTGACAATAAAATTTACATGCACTGCACACCCATTTAGAACCAACTCACGGTGAATCACACCTTCAAATTACCACCTGACACATAACATTACTTTGGGGCCGAACCAATTTTATTTAGCGATGACTTTAGCAGGCTGTTGGGAATTAGACATTGTTTCGGCGGAAATATACCTAATTATTTTTCATCACATATGACAATCTATAATCCATAAGATATGCGATAAGCTGACGACAGATATCCACTCTGTGTTAGGCCTATTCAGGTAGAGATCTAGAGCTGTACCAAGTTTTTCTAGCAACCCACTCTTTTTAGCTGATTTTATTCCAAAACTCTGCGTGTAGTGTCAATGTTCCATACCTTAAGACAGGGTAAATCTTTAGTGTTTTCTTCTTCATTATTGAAACGCTTAAACCATCACTGTATTACACTTTCACTAATGACGTCTTCTCCCTTCACTTCACGTAGTAGTTCTTTAGGACTCTAATCTCAAACTTGGTTACGTTCATTTTATGACTGCATATTAACTGACAACTGAAACATGCTAAAATGGCACGGCATCCTATAAATAGCATTACCAAGCATAATTTTTTGTTTTAAATGTAACTAAACACCAAACTTAAAGCCGATATTTCTTATGAGACAGGCTGATTCAACAGATTTACATTTAGCATCTTTGGTTTGTCTAGACAATTTCTATGCAACTGATTAGAAGTCGACTGCACTGGAAATAAACGTTTATAAAATGGCGGAGAGTGTTTCAGAAATAAACTATGTGTTTAACAAAAGATTTCATTACGTAATTTCATTTTGATTATTGTAATTATTTGATAATCTTATTTGACAAAGAAAAGTGACAAAAGTTAAGAGTCCATTATATATTTACTTTTATTTTATATACATTTTGTTTAGTTAGGCATTTTTAAAAAAACGTTTTATTTATTATCGCTTTAACTGCATTAGTCTTCTCGCAACGTATGCAAATTGTGGACTGATTATGAACTAATGATGCGTAAATGATCTCGGAGTTCTTGGCGCCTTAAATCTATCTTCTAATAAAAAGGGGGGGGGACCCAGACAAGTCGACTGACCAGGATTCGAACCCTGGTGTTTGGGGATTAGAACTCGCAAACGCTGCCCATAGAATGTGGAAGCAGTCACGGTATTTAATTATTTATTTAAGAGAGTTTGATAATGTGTAGGCATATTTGTAAGTCTCAAAAAAGTATGTAGTAAGATTACTTATCTAATAATATGTAATCATATATCTTACGAAATAATAATTAATTACAAAGTAAACTTTAACTTTCTCGAATTAAATATACCACCAATTGTGACTTGCAAATATACACTGAAAAAAAAATTGAAAGGTGTTTAACGCCTGTTTTTACTGCTGAGACACCACAGGTGGTGGACACTGGTGATACATGAAATGAAATGATATATTGCGAAAGGATTTTTTAAGGAAGGAAGCGTTCCAGGCCTAAGTTTAGGGTACCTCCCCGGCATTTGCCATTTATGATGACTGAGAATCACCTGGAAAAAACCTCAGTCAAGGAGAACGGTCCTGGCTGGATTCGAACTCCAGACCTCCCGCTCACGAGTCCGTACCTTAACGACCTCGGCTGCCCATGGCGGTGATATACGGTGATTCAGAATAAGACCGAACAGTTTTCAGGAAACATTCAGGGGATGTATTTTAAAATGCATGTCGTGTTGTAGGACACTAAAGTTATTAAATAGTCTCAGAGGGTAAGACGATATTCCACCGACCAGATATCGGTGTTCCCATGGTTTAGAAATATCGTTGCTTTTAACAAATTTATATCGTCACAGTAATGTTGCACTGACTTAAAACTTGCGTGTGTTTAATTGCTAAAGAGTTTGCGTCGCATATACCTACTATTAGATCCGGGGTTCAAACCCGGCCAGGGTCGATGGATTTTTTTCGGGTGTAAAAATCCTAAGTAAGGCTTTCTTCGAAAAGAAGTAAAACCGTGGGTCTCGTGTTGTACATTTACGGTATTAAAAAGAATATAAGAGGCCTCTGAGTGAAATTTACGGGCTATTTTGCGCCCTGGATTAAATGGGACGCTGATGACCCGAGATGTTAAAGAGCATCCTTAAATAAAACGAATCAACAACAACACATCCCTACACGAGATGTAGTTAAACTAGCATAAAGCAAAATAGGCAAAGGACTCCGTTTGCTGATAAATTTCAGTGTTAATTTATTCATGGTTTAAAATCGAAATATTCAGCATTCCAAAAATCTCTCAATGCTTTGTGGTGAAAGTTAACTCTAACTTTGTTGCAGCATTGTTTCACCACGTGATGTGTTAAATTCTGATGTGCTATTGGACAATACAACGTATGTAATGTCACGTCGCGCTGTTATGTCACAGATGTTACTCTATTGTGATTTCGTACACCAGGGCAGGGCGGAATTTCATCTAACCCGATGCGGCTATTTACATACATTTTGTGTCCTATAACATAACGAGGCGTTTACGGGCATATTCGCATTCTCTGTATGAAAATACTCATATATTCCCTCAGTTAAACCTCAAAATTGTCGTTATTTGGCTCATTGTGTATTTGGCAATTTAATTTTTTTCGCGCTATTACTTATAATCATATATCTCACCTTAAATTGAAAATTCTAATGTTGAACGTAAATATATAGACATATATACCGGATAATCTTTTAAAATAATATAATTGCGTTGAGCAATCGCCGAGTGTACCTCTTGCTCGGACATGATGTTACCTGACAAATAGCTGTGAAAACAAATTAATTTCTTCCTACTCCTAAAGCTCCATATGTTGCGTCTCACAAGCGTTAAGATAAGGTTTATATTTGATTCACTCCCATATAACAACAAGTAAGACTGAGGGACTACAACCCCGGCTACTAGGAACAGTTAACCGGTAGTAACAAATCCTTAAATCTGGATGGTATTTCTTACTTTTATCATCTATTTAGGTAGTTTCTACGAGTTTATCCACTATCATATTGTTCATCTTGGGTCTTCAGTAACGCTTGCAATTAATGTAGGTAGGTTAATGTGTCTGAAAACAGGAAGGCACAAAGAGTACATGTTACATGAAAAAATTATTTGAAGACTTAAAATATTTGATATATGCTTACTAAGCCATTTGCATGAACACAATTTAAACTTATTAATATAGTAGAAATGAGACTCTGTAGCTTTTTTCCTCGAGGTAAAAGACATACTTTATGCAAATGTACTATTTAAGATTAACTTTTAAATGCCGCAGCTACTGTTAATACCTTTTTACAAAAAACGACATTTTCCTTTCAATAAATAATATGCTTAATTTTTTTAATATGAGAATCTTAAGACTGCTATAAGTTCATTTGGACACAGAAGGTAAATAAACCAACAAAACAGAACACAATAAACACAATCTATATCCACATTTTAGGCTTAACAGATTTCTGATTCATTACAAAGAGGTAAAATTTCCTATTACCAAACCTTAACGCAAAGAAGTGTTAAACATTTAATTTAATCTGAATGAAGAACAGTAAATTACTTAGTATTTAATTATTATTATTTTAACTATTTAAACATACAGTATTTTACCTTGGCTATATACAAAAAAATGAATACATGTACTCAATTTTCGAACCAGTTTAGGTTATATAATACAATTTTAACGTTATCATATGTTATTTGACATTATTAAATAACTATTATACTTTTACAGAATCAAAACATAAATATTAATTAGTCTATTAGTAATTCTTAAATAATTCGAATTCACTACATTTTACTAAATGTAAACTTTTCTAAGGTAACATATAATAGTTTACAGAATTTCGTAATTAAATATTATCTTCAAATACTATTGGAGAGTCTTGATAGTTAAACCACATTTTAGGAAACTATTGAACTCTAAATTCTGAAACTTCACATTTCGTAAATATGCAGTAAATCAGATACTTCTGAAACTTTGAGATCATACACATAATTTAGGAATACAAACTTTTTTTAATAGAGCAACCTTTCTTCTCACATTGAATGCCAATGAAATCAACTTTTTATTGTTTTAGAACCTTAAAAGTTACATTTAGTAGCATTAGTATCAAACCTCGTTTTGCGCATTAAATTACATTGACCTATTCGTGCAATAATCTGTACCATTTTATTTAATTATAACATTTATTTCGCCTGATTTGTTTTCTGTTACCCCTGTTGCTCACTTTAAAATCCTTCCAGTTTTAGTGTTATTATTAAATATTTCTTAATATCAATCGCAGCTTGCTTGTAGTCAAAATATTTTATATATAAAATAATTTGTGTCTTGATAATATATTCATTATTGTAAGAATTTTTACAGTCTGCCAACATTACAAAACACAGCACATTAACTCAAATCACTGCCTAAAACATATAATTTCCATATAGCATAGAGTCGTAAGTGAAGATTCTAAAACGAAATGATTTAACTTCATGAATTGTGGTTTCTTGTTTTATAATGATAGAACAGATCAATAGGTCTAGATACTCACTCTTATGAAACATCATTGTACACTGCGAAGAGCAAGGCCTACCTGTGAACAAAAATAAAGTTGGATAAAGTCATTTGCTAGAAATATGAGGGGAAAAAAAATAAAGTTGGATAAAGTCATTTACTAGAAATGTGAGGGGAAAAAAATTACATTCGCACATACGTACTCAGTCTGGAATGTAGCGAAAAATATGTAGAAATGAATATCAAAAATGTATTGAAGTTGATTTGAATCCATGAGCTCCGATAAACAACCCAGTTGATGGTTATAATGATTGAAACGGAACTAGATTGGCAACAAGATGTATTGAAGTAAGTCCTGTCTATTGAGCTGATCAACAAACGTTGTACCCTTCCGCACTTATGTTGGCGGTGGGGCGGCGGAAGTAAGTCACTATGGGCAGAGGTTAAGGGGGGTAAGGCGTGTACATTGAAGCAAACACCTTTCTATTAGTCTCAAAATGGCGACAGTATCTTATTATCAATACAGCAGTTTCATATGCAATTAAATTGATTATTGCTTGAAAAACCTTCTTAGACCTATTATTTGGTAATTTTCTTTATTAATTACCTAAATAGAAGGCTGAACTGACTAATAATAAGTACCTGTTGACATCGCATCTCATCTTTCGTAAACATAGCATAGTAAGAATGCGCTGGGAGAGACTATGGTAGTTCATGTAAAAGATTGGTATTTCATAACCTCACTTTTCACAGGATGTGTTGAATAAGAAGCAGACCAAATTACCTCACAATTGCTGAAGCAACAGCTTAGTCTAAATACAACTCGCTAAGCTGCTAAGCATGAAAGATTTTTTCCCTTTGTGACATTATATGTGTCACTTACTTTCGAGCAGGACTGGCAGACGAGTAAGAGAGAACTTAGTGCTTGTATAAGTGGTTATAATTAAAGTGACGTTACTCACAGTGGCCCACTTCGGACTGTAATCAGCACAAGACAATGATGTTTGGTAACTATTTCACTTATGTGACGTCATCTTAAAATTTTGAATTTTGATGGATCACTTCCGGATTACGGAATGAAATTATCAAATCCGTTTTATCAAGCGACGTGCATTTTTCTTGTGGTCATTGCAGCCAACTCCACACCTCCACTCGTGAACATGCATCACTGACCACTTTTGCTAAAGGCGGTGGGGAGCTATTGTCAGCAACAAAAGCATGGACAATGGACAATCATAACGCAAAATGGAGGGTTCTTCAAAGCGTTATAATGATGCGTCAAATGTGCAAATTGATCTTATCGCTAGATATTGCAAACTACAGAATACAAAGACAAATAGAAACACTTTATGTTATCTTTTTTTTTTTTTTCCCTCTCAGTTGGTATTAGAGAATCGAAATAGTGGACTTTTGTCCATTTCATTCCCACGTTACCGCCACGGGTGGCCGAGGTCGTTAAGTCTCGGACTCGTGAGCGGGAGGTCTGGGTTCGAATACCGCCAGGACCGTCCTTCCTGACTGAGGTTTTTTCCAGGTTTTCCTCAGTCCTCATAAATGGCAAATGCCGGGGAGGTACCCAAAATTTAGGCCTGGAACGATTTCTTCCACAAAAAAATAAATCCTTTCCCAATATATCATTTCATCTCATGTCATCAGTGTCCATCGCCTGTGGTGCCTCTGTAGCAAAAACGGGCGTTAAACACTATTCATTCATTCCGTCCTGCCTGACTGAGGTTTTTTCTAGGTTTTCCTCAGTCCTCATAACTGGCAAATGCCCGGAGGTACCTACACTTAGGCCTGGAATGTTTCCTTCCTGTTTTAAAAAAAAATATCCTTTACCAATTTATCTTTTCATCTCACGTTTTCTGAATAGAATACATATTCATAAGTGTAACATTTTATACAGTTAATATTCTGGGCAGTTATATATATATATATATATATATATATATATATATATATATATATATATAACTCAAATAATTGGAACATCGGCCCGTAAAATGCTCCCTGTAGCTTGGGAATCGCAAATGTATATCTTATAGTGGATGTTGAAAGTAGTCTCCTTCCATTTGTATACGTGCTGCATATCGCGAAAATATGTTGTCATTCATCTATAGCTCATAAAATGAAATGCTGCTTATTTCAGGTTAAATAATATTCTGCAGTTCCTCTAATGTGTTGAGATTTGTGCGAAACATTTTGTCTTTCAAGTTATCCCGTAAATAAAAAAGCCACAAATCAATTCTAATTTCCTCATTTATTATTATATGTAGTATATAAAGATTCTTGAGCGGTGTGCACGTTGCAGAGGCCTATTGGAATCAACCGCACAGATTTTCCTCTGCTGTCGACTGTTGAACAAATGACGTTAATGATCCGCAATTATTGTTTCATTAAAAAATATGCCGCACCATTTTAAACACACGTGTCACTAACAGAACTACCTACACGGTGGCAAATGCCGGGGAGGTAGGCTAAACTTAAGCTTGAAACACTTCCTTTCTTTCCGAATTTATCATGCTGACAACAAAGGACACGCTTGTTTGAAGCCTTGGTATATCGCATTTTCAAATATACGAAGATCTCCTAATTTGGTCTGCCATTGTCTGATAAGTTTCAATAAACATGCCACCATCGCAAAGTAAAGTATGTTTTCAAAGATTAGTTGGTCCCTTTTGGCCCTAAGCCTACACAGTTTATTTTTACACGATTTTTATTGGAACCTGAAAACAAAAACAAACGAGCACAAATTTAGCCATAGCTTTAAGGAGATAAACATAAATTATAAAGAATTAAGGAAGATTAATGATTC
Source organism: Metallyticus violacea (assembly GCA_030762175.1). Lineage (NCBI taxonomy): Eukaryota > Metazoa > Arthropoda > Insecta > Mantodea > Metallyticidae > Metallyticus > Metallyticus violacea. The sequence continues at coordinate 86,970,767 of CM060834.1, forward strand.
TAAACTGATATGGTAATTAGATTCGAGTTTGCCTAGTGATGTGGAAAAGGAGTAAGGCAGAATTAATATCCCTTACTACTGATTTCACGGCAACAGCTGGCTGATGCTAATGATTCGCTTAATGGAAAATAATGGCTTATTATCGAACACAGTCCTGACTTTGATTTAAACTACAGCTCGTTTGATCCTGCACTGAACACAACCTCAGTTATACATTTTTGAAATAACAGCACCTGCTGTTACAGATAGGCAAGCGGGAATGCTATGCCCCGCATAATTATCGCGTTATCTGCTGAACCCTTAAATTGATACATGAATATTTATTAATGAGTAAATTATGACTTTCTTTCCAATAAAAATCTAAATTCAACATTCTGAATGCGTTTAAACTTAAGAACGACAAGGTAGCTTTTGCCATTGCTTGGAACAGTGATTGCCAAGCTGTTGTTTTTTTTCTTTAATGGTAGGCTTTGAGTTTTGTATTGTAATTATATTATTACAATTTACACCTGGAATATCGAACCGTGACCACTGTGGATTGGGTATATTATTTTCAATTCTTTGAAACGTAATGTTTAGATATTTAGTGACAGAAAATAGTTTCCTAATTCTGACTTTGGTTATGCGTACAGGGTCCTGTTTCATAAAAGTATGGCCTAATACATACAAGTGTATTATTACAGGTCCTTGTAAAGTATGATCTTGTAATTTTCTATCCCACGAAAGAAATGCTACACTGGTAAAGTGTTAGTAAAAAGTTACAAGTGACGTCATATAAAAGCAAGATGGAGGAACAGCTGTTTGCCATACTTCGCCATACCTTGAATTAGGTTATGTCCACTCTATTAGGATTTTTAATGCACAGAGCGGATCATTGTCATCTCTGCAAAATGGATCTTGTTTATTTCTCATACATAATAATACTTTAAATACCTTATTAAGTATTTATCGATATTCAAGAGTAATAATCACTTTGAGACAACAATCCCATAAGGCTACATTTAGGAGCATCAATTTCAGTCGTCGAGAGATGGCAGAAGAATCGCGCTTCCAGATTGCTCTCGTTCATTTATTTCATTAATAGGCAAAAAGAAACTGGGACAATGTGCCAAAAGAGATTATTTTAAAAGAGAATGAATAATAAAAAGAAATTATTTTCTTGGCATGTAGCAAGAACCTTAAAAATAGACAACTGAAATGCTGGTCTGAAATATGCATTTGGAACAGTAAACGTCAATATCAATCATAAGCCCTTTAATTACACTTAACCTAACTCTATCATTATACACGATTACTTAGTTATTCTTTCTTCATACATATTCCTAATCATCATTATCACAACTTTCGCTAATACTTGGTACATTTGGGTCAACTGGCTCCAAAAATCATAAAAAAGACAATACTTTTTGTGCTAATATTTGAAGTGACTAATGTTCCTACACAAGAAGAGAAATTTACACAAATTACCAGTGCTCGACTAATACAAATAGTTCTGTGGAGTAGTGAAGTACAAGCGTAGCAGAAACTTTTGCGAAACAGAATTTTACTAATAACTACCAGTTACCAGTCCGCACACTTGTAACGTATTAGACCATACTTTTGTGAAACAGGACCCAGGTGACGGAAGGGAGGAACAGGCGGGCGGCTATAAAGTGTCCCAATGCTATGACATTTGGCATAGGTAGGGGGTATTTTCTCCAGTCTTTCATAACTGTGACCCAAGTCAATTTATTAAAATTCTTCATACGTCTATTTAAAAAACGAAACAAATTTTGTGTTGAAAGTGATCTGAGACTTTATTTAGTCGGTGCTTCCAGACTCCAAAGCTCTGTGCCATTCAGAGCAAACGCATGTTTCTTACTGAATTTCACTTTCAAGTTTAAAATAATGAAATTGCCCTGTAATCTTGTAGCTTGAGCCCTCATAGAATTCTGTCAGTGCATAAAATAATTCGATAATACCAAAAAGTAGCTCTCAGTGTCTGATTTAAATTAAACTTTTATTTTAAAGCTAGGGAAATATGCTACTGCAGTGTTATCATACATGCTTAATTTGGGGTTTAATGCTTTAAATGTAACAAATATATGTTTAATTATTTGAAGTTATGTAGTTTCAATATTTTAAGCTCTTTGCCCCATTTTTACAGGAGAATCCTTACTTTAGGGTAATTTAAGGTTGCTAAGCATTTGGTACATTAATAAGGCCAACCAGCTCAGATCTTTAAGAAGGGTATTCACGGGTTGAAACATTTTAGGAACCGCTTACCTAAATGATTACTGAGAATAAATTTGAATAAGTTTTGATCGCATCCAAAAATCATTGAAAAATATAATTACAAAATAAACAATCTATGACTAAGCTTTGCAGTCTGGAACCATATCTTACCATTATTCAAATATATGAATTTCCCTTGTAGTAAGCCTCGTTAACGTTGAAGGGACAAGAAGAAGAAAATTCAGCTAAAAGACCTGGCAGGAACACGTCATTTGCTCCTACTGAAATCGGACAGACCGACTTTCATAACAGGAGTCTGAGACCCAAGGACAGAAAGAAGAAGTGATGGTGGGAGTAGGAGCTGTAAAAGAAACCTTGCACACTTGGACAAAAGTTGCAAGAAATTGGGCAATCAAAAAGTCACTTCTAAAGCGTCTGGTTAAATCCGGAGATTTTCAAAAGTAAGCCACACCATGAAAAGTTGCAGACGGGCTCATGAAAGACGAGTTAAAATTAATTACATAACCTTATTATCTTCATCACAGCAATTGATATTACACATTTTAATCGGGGGTTGAAACCATAATTAAATGATATTGTAACGCTTATTTAGTATTATACAACAAAATAAATATTTAGCAGAGATAACATTTTTAACAAGTGACTTAAACATTTCATAACATTTCACTAAACTTATTTAATATGCTAGCATTTCTCACATCAATAGCAAGAATTCTTATTAACATTAAATGTCATGGTTTACTTAGATATGAATTTGTACACAATTAATGGTCCTCGTATGAATTATTAAAATAAACACGTTGTGCTATCTTTCTGATATTAGCTATTAAAATGTGTGCCCTAGTAACTTTAACTTTCTTCTGGTATAACTATTTAAGAATAAAGAAATTACCTTTCAAAAATATTTTCATGTTACATTTAATGTAAAACATCTGAAAGGAAATTACTCGTATTTCAAATTATTTAACGCCAACATTTACTGAGGGACATCTTCAGGAAAATTTTCTTAGTGATGATGTGTAATAAAACAACTTAATGATTAATATTTGTATCAGAGAAGGTCCAAAAGTTTCCGGCCTCGGCAATAAGGATTATCGCCCTCACAAAATCCTTATTTGGTGTCATGTTTTATCTGTTAAGTAAATATTTGCAGCTGTAACTTCCGATCCTCTGTGTTCAGTTGTTCAGATAGATGCATAAAGAAGGCTATGTGTAGAAGATCATGACATGTTCAAAATGGAGTCTCGAGTTGTTATTAAGTTTTTCACAAAAGAAGCACTTACTCCAAATGAAATTAAACATCGATTGAACGATATGGGGAAGCATTCCCCTCATATCTACTGTAAAAGAATGAGCCAAACTTTTTCGAATGGGTCGAAAAAGCATTGAAGATGAAGATCGTGCAGGGCGGCCCTTCGAGATGCTTACTCCTGAAAACTTCGCTCTTGTGGAAGAAGAAATTATGGAAGACCGGTGGCTCAAAGTTTCAGAAATAGCAGCAGCCTTTATAAAACATGTCCTTGGAATTATTCATGAACATTTAAACATGAATAAGGTTAGTGCGAGATGGGTGCCTAGACTTCTTTTCTCAGTGCAAAAGTAGCAACCAATCGTCTGTTGTAAGACATTTTTGCAGCTCTGCCATGGCAACGAGGTGGATGTTCTGCAAACCAATGTTACAGGAGATGAAACTACGGTCCTCTACTATGATCCCTTATCCAAAAGAGAAACAATGGGGTGGCGTAAACTGACCAAGCACCGCCTCTAAAGGCCAAGGTCACTCAGTCAACCAAGAGGTTGATGGCCACAATCTTTTGGGACTGTGAAGGAATACTCTTCATTGACTTCAGGGACAGGAACAACACAGTAAATAGGGAGTACTATGCCGGCCTACTGCACAGACTACGTGAATCCATTAAAGAGAAAAGGCGAGGAAAGCTGAGTGGTGGTGTGCGCCTTCTTCACGACAAGGTGCCTGTGCAGACAGCTCTTGTTGCAAAGGAAGCTGAGAAGAAATGTGGCTTCAAGGAGATCGACCGTTCACTCTAAAGACAAGCTGTAGCTCCCGTTGACTATTTTTTCTTCTCAAAACTCAATAAGGGCCTTCGAGGAATAACATTGAAGTGTGACAAAGAAGTGGTGGAAGCTGTTTATGCCCATTTTACAGAAAATACTTCAGTCTATTTTTCGGGGAGACTGAAATGATAATGCAAAGACGTGAGAAGTATATTGCAATAAAGGGTAAGAATTTTGTCTTTATCATACCGATTAAATGGCTAGACCCGAAACTTATGGATCTACCTTCGTATGGTCACTATGAAAAGTACACCGGACTTTTAGTTATTGTTGCTAATCTAAGCAGGGCAATGCATTGAGGCTACTTCTGTTGCATAAGAAAAAAGTATAACAGTTAAAGGAGAATTTTAGAATCTTAAATGTCATTTAAAGATTACGTAAAATGAACAATGGTGTTCAGAAAATAAACGGGCGGTTTTGAAGTGCATTCTCGAAAAGACAGTACATTATTCTAATGAGTATTTTTTATATAAAAAAGGACTAGTTATGTAATCATTCAACTATTTAAGTTTTAGCGATTAAGTAAATCTAAAGACATAAGAGAAAATTTGTATATTTATGAGAAAAAAAACTACTACAAGAGCAAATACAGACTTGTTATCCAAATACTGCTGTAACCTCATCCAAGGGTGAACTAAAATGCTCATACCTGATGCAGATATTGAGAGAATCATTGCTCAAAGGAAATATCCAAATAATATATTTAAGGTAAAAGGTGGTTCACGCGTGGTGTTTTTGCTGTATGTCGCGTGACGTATTATGTTGCGGGTCAGTAAATCGAAGTAGAAAGCTCTGCACTATAATAGAAACTTTTGTATATTAATACATGAATCATTCATTAGTTCTACCTGTACTAGATGCAAGGAGATATTTCAGTTAAAGGACTTGTAGAACAAGGTTGAGTACTGAGAGAGGCCAGTCGTCAAGGCTGTATGATATATGTAGGTAGCAGCTTGCAGTTAGTTTGAGGGAGGTTTTTGCAGCGAGTGGTTGTGTGTTCATGTATTACTTGGAGTGTTCTTCGTTAGTTTTTCTACTACATAAATATAGACGTGAACCTGTTTTTATGCACGATACATAAATAAAAAGAAAATATCCTGACAATGGTGTTTCAGATTGAGAAACTGTTCATTAAATTATTAAAAAGTTACGAGAGGCAGTATCTCTCATTGGCAAGAAATTCATTTTCAACAGAAGAGAAATTATATCAAATTCAGAAATTTCTTAAGCAAATGCCGGCCATTTATTGCCGCTGACAGACATCATTTTCAATATATCTTAAACACACCTTAGTTTTTATAATTACTAGTCACAAAAAAATAGAATAATTTTATTCTTAAAAATATAAAAATAGAATTACTAACTTTACACGAGCAGATTCCTTTTCTTCCTTCTTCTGATAGCATTTTCCCAGTATGTAGCCACGCTTAGGCGGCCCGTAACTTATATAACCTCACTGCATTTTCTTGGCCTTAAAAGTTTGGCAATACTGGAGTCAAAATAATATAGCCTACTCTGATAACGGCAGCTCTATATTAAAACCTATTTGCTTTTACTTGGTGGTTTCGGAAGGAACAGTCAAAATTCGATACTTTCTCTTCACGCATAAGTTTGAGGAGAATCAAAATGTTCATTTATGCTAGTACACTACACTTTTCGCAGAACACCAGGTTTTACTAGCGGATAGTGAATGCGACCACAAAATTAAACGAAATAATCATAGAATATGATATGGAGACATTCTGAAAGAAAATTCAAAAACAAAAACTAAGGCTGTGACAGGGTAATAACCGCAACGGATTAAAATCATTACTGATGGTAATACGATAGCGCAAGCTTCGATATCTATTTTTTAAACTCGAAAATATGAACTATAAACATGCAGATAGAAATAAGTAACAAAATAAATTAATATATAGAAATACACTCAAAGCTCCTATTTATCTACAAGACGTTCTTTTATTTAACATTACAAAAGAACAAACGTTCCTTTCAAATCTTATAATTAACCTTTTTTTATAATCTGAGCTACGTTTTGTTCAAATTAATTGTAATGAATTAGCTTATGTAAATGTGTTTTCAACATGTAACAACAGAATTCAGTTTGTTTAGGTCATTTTAATATTATTAGTTTTGTTTTTAGCTCTCCTTCCACTGCTGCATTAATTTGTTTGAGAATATTAAATTATAAAATTTTAGAGGACGTGGACTTCAAGCATATTCCCTTATCATCACGATGTAAATCGTATTTGGTTTGGTCCGGTTTTTTAAAATTGATGAATCGAATGTTTCTTCGGACGTTCCACATTTCTTAGTTCTGTGGGTTTATAGTTCAAGATTGGTTTTGGAATATGGCGACTTTTACTATGTCATTCAAAGTCCAGCCATTTTTTCCTATATTCTGTAATTTGTTTTAATACACAAGCTATTTTTAGTCTTTTCTGACATCCTCATTTCGTTTTTGATGATCAAGAGTATATCTTGCCACACTTCGAAGAGATCTCATTTCTGCAGCTCATATTCTTTTGGATTGTCTGTTAGTTAAGGTCCAATTTTCAGACCAATATAAAAGAGTGGGAATAGCCATGGCGCATTACTTTTCTTGTTGGTTTTAAGTTTCGTCTATTAGTTACACATAGATACGAGTATATAATGGAATGTATTTATTTTATTTTAGCATCATCATTTTTACTATATGAGACTTCAAACCCGGATAGATAAATTTATTAACTCGATCGATAATTATGTTTTGTGTTACTACAGGGTGCGGCGGAAACAGTGACCCATTTTAAATTGCGCGCTATTGTTGGTCATATTTTCTTAGAGCGATGATGTTTGCACCTTTGCGTAGTGCAGTTCAAATCATTTTCTATACGCCATATTACATGACCTTGACCGCATCTCCGTGACGATTTATTTGATGTCGGTGCTGTTGTCCTAAACCGCCGAATCCATCTCTTAACCGCCTTCCGTGACAGGACTTGTCCATTGCGGGTCATGTCAAAACGTTGCTGAAACAAACGCTGCGTTTTCAAGCCCCAATTACCACGAAGTTTGAAAAAACGATTAATTTCAAACGCACCATGTTCATTTGACCAGAGCACCATACTGACTGCCAAGTAGTACCGTGCAGCGGAGCGAGCGGGCAAGATCATGTAATATGACGTACAGAAAACATTTTGAACTGCGCTATGCAATTATACAAAGATCAGCTCTTTAGGAAGCCGAGACCAACAATGGCACATGATTTAAAATGGGCCATTGTTTCTGCCGCACCCCCTTATTTTAGTTCTTACAGAGTTTATTTCTCTAAAAGGAACTTTACTTTTTTTATATATTTTAATTATATAAAGTGCTCTCTGTAAGTTATCTTCATGATTTGCTATGACCATTTCATTGGTGACGTCAATTTTAAATCGACAAATTAAACGAAGCAAAATTTTGAATTTTGACCAATCACAGCTGGATATCGCAGTAAAGTTATGGAAATATATATGACAAAAACTCTTGATAACAACATGGATAATCGACAATAATAATGCAAAATGGAGGGTTCTTCAAAGCGTTTAGGTGATGCGTCAAACTTGGAAATTGATCTTATCATTAGAAATTCCAAATCACAGAGTACAAAGATAAATAGACACACTGTATGTTATCTTTTTTCCCCATCGGTGTATTAGAAAATCTAACGGTAGCGATTGTAATAGTCGACTTTTTTCCATTTCAGTCTCAGGGTTTCATAAGTATAGCATTTTATACAAGTGTTAATATTGTGTACGCGAATTTCAAATACATATAACTTTTATTCTTATTCTATTCATGAAATAATCCTAAACCCGCATTTTGCTCTTCTCTTTTGGCATTACTGACAGTCGGAATTCTTCTGTCGCAAGATTGCTTTAAAATGTTAAGTACAAATATACAATTAATACAATTTTATAAGTCACGTTTAGAGGAATTATATTTAAATTCTTATTTTATTCGTGAAATAGCTCTAATAAATATTACTCGAGGGTCTGAGCTTTCCAGACTCTCTCGTAATATTACTTTGATAACATTGTCACCAGCAAATAGTAGGGTATCAATTATGGATTTATCATTGGTAAAGTGTTTTGTAAAATTTATCTGCCATAATTTCGTCCATAGCTAAATTAAATATAGAGGATAAAAGGGAACAAGATTATAATGTTCCACAATTAATATTTTCACTATTGGAATCATTACTACTTTTTGTGGTTTCAATTATAGTTTTTACAAATTATTATTGAAATACATATAAACTTTGTAAAGCTGATCAAATGTTGCGGATTTACTTTATTTATAATTATTTACCAAAATAATTTTCTATATACTTTCTCAAATGCCTTCTGAAAGTTTATGAACTATACTTAAGTAGGTAAGTTATAAACTTTGCGCTTCTCAATTAGTTCTGTTAATGTGATTATGCAATCAGAATACGATCTTTCTTTTCCAAAAGCATCCAGTATACTACATTTAGAAGCAGTTGTTTACATTTTCACATTATGAGACCGAAACATTCCCTTCCGAAATAAATTCAACTGCTAATGCACTGCAGTGTTAATGTTACTGTCGAGCTAGCGAAGTTGCAGCTATGGAGATAACGTAGCGGGTTTGCACAGAAATTCCATTTACGTTTCACTGAGGATGTATTTGTAGTTCCTCAGGAAATAGAATCTATTTTGTAGCGGTTCCCTGCAGCATCCAGAAAAGGAAATCAAACCGGAAATGACGGTGTTTATACAGAAACTTAGTACTTCTCCATATTGTCCTTCCGGCTTTATACTAGGGATTTTCTGTATTTAATTTGCTGCCTCTTCTGACAAACCTAGAATTGGAAACCAAAACTAAGAAAATAGGGTACAGCGTGAAATATTTATGTTCATTAAAATGTTATTTTTTTTTAAAAAAAAAGAAAGAAAATAATATATAAAGTGAGAATCGAACTGGAAACGAAAGGAATGAATGCTAATATTTTTGTCCAAATATGTCGTAAATGGGGAAAAACGAAGTGCTGCTTTTGCAGTTTGCAGTAAGCTATAAGTGTTGAAATGTTGGATATAAGCATATCCCAGTTGCTCTGTTCAGAGCAACTGGAATCTAGCCTGTTACCATGAACGTTTATTCTGATGAAGAGGTTTTACTTGTCATGACCCCACTGATATCCCGATTACACCACCAGGTCAGACGGAAAGGACATCAATCATTATTCCAATAACAACAGACCAAAATGTTACAGAAGCAAGACAGGGCATAAATTTGCAAGCTGCAGTCCTTCAACTTTATCGTTTTCCTACGTTTATCCTAAGAATACGCTAGTGTTACAGCAAAAGTGGAAGACAAAATGCAAAAGTAGCTCCATCGTTCTTCTCCACACAAGAAAGATTTGGATACTGCAGCTGTCAGCGGAAAAAAAAAAAGAGGAAACAGCCAGCAAGTTACTACTTTTGCACAGTACAGTAGTCTCAAAGAAGAAATTAAAACAGTCGAAGGGGAAGATAACGCACATATCAGATGACGAACAAATGAGTATCAGCGAGTATTTCTACTGCAATGGCGTGTAAATCAATAGAGGGACGGGTATCTTGCGCAAGATGTAATAACTGGGCTGCAAATTCAGGCGCAGCAATTGATAGTGATGATGTTAATGAAACTAGCCTGAATTGTGAATTTTTAAAGAATCAAAGTGGGGTTTTAACAGAAAACATGTAAATAAACACAAAATATCATAGTATTATTTATCATATTGTTACTTAGCTAATGACATTCCAGCACAGGGGCAGAATGAACCTCTTCGCATTTTTACAGTTTGTACATGTTTAAAGCTTCTTTCAATGCAAGCTAATCTGCTATATCAGTAAATATTAAAAGTATATATGTCTTATTTTTTTACGTTCTTGTTTAAAAACAACTTTTAATAGCAGTTGAAAGCTATATGTTCTGTTCTGCTCCAGGTTCCTCTATTTAAAATTCTTCCTCATCTCCCATACTCATTCGGTTCTGGTGGTGTAGTGGTAACCATACTTTACTCCTAAACCCTAAACCCAAGATCGGGGGTTCGATTCCGGTGGGGATAGATGACTTTTATCGGACGTAAAAATCCTAAGTATGGCTACCTTCGGAAGGGAAGTAAAGCCGTAGGTCCCGTGTCGTACATTTACGGCACGATAAAGAACCTCAAGCCTGAAAAAAGAGGCCTCTGAGCAAAATTTGTCGGCCGTTTCACATCTTGATTTGAATGGGACGCTGATGACCTGAGATGTTAAAGAGTTTTTTTTTTTTTTTATTGATTTATTTATGGACGCTCTTTAACAGCTCAGGTCATCAGCGTCCCATTCAACTCAGGGCGTGAAACGGCCGAAAAATTTTGCTCTCTTTCAGGCTTGAGGTTCTTTTTCGTGCCGCAAATGTACGGCACGGGACCCATGGCCTTACTTTCCTTCCGAAGGAAGCTATATTTAGGATTTTTACGCCCGAAAAAGTCCATCGGTCCTGGCCGGGTTCGAACCCGCGATCTTGGGTATAGGAGGCAAGTATGGTAACCACTACACCACCAGGACCGACATGTTAAGGAGTGTCCGTATATATATATATATATATATATATATATATATATATGTATATATATATATATATTCTGTGAATATGGTTTTCTCTGCTTATTTCCTGTTCCCAACATGAAAGCAAAAAATAACTCACTCACCAAAGGAAGATTTTGTGGCCGAAACAAATGCCTATTTTACAAAGATGAAAAAATCGTATTTTATGGATGAGATGAACAATTTAGAAACTCGCTCGAATATTTGAAAGGATAATAGCACTTGTATGCAACACAAAAAATAAACACGAAGTAACGAAACCCAATTTTTGGTCTAACATAGTCATGTATTTTCTTATCTAAATTGTTATATACTTTTTACAGCGCTTTAAACTTTGAAGTGATTTTGAAAGCGCCATGTCTCAAAAAGGCTCGTACATATGAAGTAAACATAAGGAACTCCAATAAAATGTATGAGTTGCTCACACATATCAGCGTAAGCAAAGTAGCCGTCAAGTTCTGAAATAGATTTGGATCTACTCCATACGAGTAACTCTTTAGAGAAATACATATTTTTTTAAAATTTGTTTCTGTTACAGTTTAACGTCCGTCATAACAACTATGGTCTAAAGAAACTGACAAATGTTTGGTGAAATGAATGCACAAATAGCCCGGAGTCTAACGAGCTTAAAGCTACCTGTCATTCGCCTTTTAACATTTTTAATTATTTGTTAATTTTTAAACACGAAGACCTTTCATCACTTAAAAAAAATAGAGGAAAATCAGTGCACAAATGTTTTAAACTTTGCTATTGCTAAAGAAACAATTCTGAAGCTCGTCTTTTTTTTTTTTTTTTTTTTTTTCCGAGAAGACCTCGGAGTGTACTGACACAAACAAAAGAAGTGACACACAGGCAGCAGTTGCGTATTGTAGGGCAGTGAAAGGACAAGCTCTCCACATCCGTTACTTTTCTTCTATTTGTTCGCTTTAAGTGCCTCTTACTTGAAACAAAGGAGGCTTTCTGTCCTCCGGACATAAAAGAGTTATTACAAATGTATCTTCAGGCAGATTTTGCAGTCCCTGTTTAGCTGTTCAGAAGACGTTCAGCTTAAAGGTTTAATATTTCAGTTCGTTTCATGCAACTTCAACGAAAATATTGCTGCTTGTAGTCAGTTAACAATAATCAATTTACTATAAGATATAGTTCAGATTATCAAGTAACTTTACATTTGATGCAACATAAAAATGAATAATAATAGATATAGTGCCAAAAAAGTTTAAATAATTAAAGAGTTTTAATGCCAATTCATCTGGCGGCCAGATATAGGGTTCCTTACACGGGCGCAGAGAGCAGTAGTGTAATTTATTAGTAAACGCGCGTAGCGAGAATCAGCGAATGGTGAAGATGAAGATGAGGATGAGATGGAGATGAAGATATTATGAAGCAACGATAGAATGAATAGCAAGGAAAACTGGGCTACCGGAGAAAACCTGATCGCGCTCATCTTCTTTCGCCACAATCACTGGGATCGAACCAGGTTGATCATTGGGAGATATGAAGTCTAACTGCTCTGCTAATCTGCTGCCATATTATAAAACGTTACGTATGTGCTGCCAAAACTTTTGATGTAAATATGGGAATACATTTGACATTTCTAAGGGTGTTAACAATCACCATATTAATATTGTAAAATTGCTGTCACTCTGACAAAAAGTTAAATTTTTATTTTCTTCCAATGTAAATTAGTATTTTTATAATTTTGTTTGAAGTTTAAGGTTGCATTTGTGCTACAATTTGTAATAATTGTTTTCAAGTAATCTGTGGTGTCTTCAAGTGATAGTGATAGAATAAGCTATAAGTACAGTTGTGTTGAGAAGAGGAATTAATAAAGGGTTAAAAGGCTATGTTGAAGCCCCTGTTTCAGGTTCAATTATTTTAGCAGGTGTTTTATTAAAATTAGAGAAATATGGTATACTTCCAATATATATTATTATAATAAATATATTTATGTTTATTCGTTTAGTTAGAGTGTTATTCAAGTTTTTATAATTGATTAGATTTAAATTTAGCTTGTATTGTATTATAAATCATTTGGTTTATATTTATTTACTGTTAAGTGGTCTATTATAAATTTTCATCAATTGTAATTTTTTTTGTAGCATATACAAGATGTCTGCAAAAGTTGACTTCACATATATGCCTCTAAACAAATATATGTATATACAGCATGTTTAAAAAAGTGTAGCATATTTTCGCTTCTCTTCCAGTGCACATTTATCATTTGAACTGAATGGATTGTTAAGAAAGTTTATATACGTTTCTGAGGGGAAAAACTTACTTATTTGATTAATTTACAGACGCTCTTTAACATCACAGGTCATCAGCGTCCCATTATATTCAGAGAGTGAAACGGCGGACAAATTTTGCTCAGAGGCCTCTTCACGTGGGTCCCGTGTCGTACATTTACGGCATGAAAAAGAACCTCAAGCCTGAAAGAAGAGGCCTCCGAGCAAAATTTGTCGGCCGTTTCACGCCCTGAGTTGAATGGGACGCTGATGACTTGAGATGTTAAAGAGCGTCCATAAATAAATCAATAAAAAAAATTACACACTAGCTCTACTTCTACTCTAAAACATTAATCAAACATTAGATTAACTTAGAGAATAATAGTGTGCTCTGGTTGCCAGAACTATTTGCAAATTTCTATGTATATTATTGCCAGATTAGTTTAAATTTTTAATATAATGATTATCTTTAAATTGTGATTTTTCTTGCATCTTTTATGTGTGGCATGGGCCATTTAAAGGTTCAAATCTGATCCCATGCTAAAATGTTTTAATGTCAACTCGGCAGGTCAATTTTGTAGATACTGAAAAAGGGGGGGGGGGGCTTTCACAGACAGCTGAAAATTCATTTAAAATTTATATGTATAAATGAAGAAATGTGATTTTGATTTCTGGCGGTGTTCGTACCTTGCTTGAGTATTATAGCTTTTTCTTCCTCTGCTCTCTGCTCAAAGTCTGACAGCAAGCCACTTGTGCAAATGTGCTAACTTATAAATGAAGGGTAGGCAGGAAGAAAGATGAGGGTCCAAATAACAAACTTTAGAGAAAAAAGAATGTTTAGAGTTTAAAACTCACTGCTACAGAATGTATGCATAATACCATTACTTTAATTAATTGTATTAACCGTAATAAATTGTCACTTGATAGACTGAGCAAAAGAGTCGTAATATTGAAAATAATAAATATCATTACTGATCACAAAAAGTGTAAAAAAAAACCTGAACATTGTCTGATAATTGGCATTATGTAAGTCTATTGTTGAAACTGCTGGTTTTGTTATAGGGCAGTGTGGAACAACAGTACATGGTGGGTAAAAGTACGCACGAGGGATATTTACCCGCCGTGCAGTTGGCAGCACTATAAGCTGTTGGATAGCTAACATGGCGGATAGCTTCTCTTCTTAGTTACGTCGCGCAGACATGAGGCAAGATTGAATATCATACATCTTCATGTTATTTTTGGGAGTTTTGGAAATGTGTTTGTCCTATGTAAAATCTAAAACCTTACTGTTGTACTGTGCCAATTTACAGGCTATTCTCTGTAATAACATGTCTGGCCATGGCCATTGAATGAACCTAAGTACAGATGACAGCACAACCTGGGAAATGTTTCGGAAGACACTGGGGAAAGAGCATGCATGCCCCACTCTTATATTTGTACATTAGATTTTATATTAAATTTGTACATGCAATTACACCACTAACATTTTCTAATCAGCACATTTCTCTGATAATTCTTGTAATTAAAGTCGTAATTTGGATAATAGTATTTGGGATGTTAACATGTGTGTAGTTATGCCTAACATAGGTTGTTGGTTATTTTATCAAAACAAATGTGTAGTATTCTGTATTTGAAATGTATAAGCACATGGCTAAGCCTAAGAGAAAGCATCAATCTTTTTTCACATTCAAATTGTTTATATAGGTATATTAGGTTACTATCATCCTATTAGTTTTAGATTAATTATGTGTAATATGTCAAACTAGGGTACTTTGGTGTATTCTTATATTGTAATTAAAGACGTAGCAAGCAGTAAAATTAAAAATTTGGTTTTCTGCGTACTTTTACCCCAAATAATGCGAACTTTTTATTTAACATTTTTAAAATTTTATTTTGAATGTAAAGGTGTATTTTAACCACCGTTTCTGTTAAAATATAGAATTCAGATTTCATTATAAATAATTTACAATTATCAATCAAATATGTGCCAATGGAGAGGTCTTTAAGCCTTAAGTGCATACTGTTGCATAACTCTACTGTTCTAGTATTTCACTTGTACCAAATATCCTGACTAAAATCCTTTGGATTACAAATTGAGGTACTTTTAGAATGAGATACAAACGTGTAATATTAAAAAAAAAAAAAATAAAACAATTTACATAAATTTTTCATCATGGATTCTGACGTATGTAAGCTAATTATTTATCACATAACACAATTACTTTGTCATTAATTATCTGAGTCATTCTTTTCTTGGGTGTCTGAAGTTGTCAAATTGTCATAGAACCCTTGTCCTTCTTTTGATATTAATTTATTTCGGTTCTGCAGTTCCTTGAACTTTTTCTTTGATATTTTGGAAACACCTCAGTCCAGTATACAGCGCTGGGCCCCATTCATAATTTTGTGCTAGCAACTTCTTGTTTACTCAATTAACATTCATAAATTTGTTCGTTTTCTCTCTTATATACACGTCACAACATGGTCTTCACAGTTAGCACCTTCCATAATTGACATTAATTCTGAAATAAACACACTTATTGCGTTAGTTATACAGCTATCCAAAGAGAAAAAAACCAATGTTGCCTTCAAAGCTGTCATGTTGAATTAATGCCCCATTAATAATGAAAATTAAACATAAAAGTAAGATGTAACACATTAACTTAGTAGTATGTAGGCACTCACATGGAAACGCAAACGTAAGCATTAACCAATCCAAAATAAGAACAAGCGAAGATCAACTAACAGCTAATTGAAAATGACTGCTTCTGAGTAGACGGTGGTAGTGTTTATGCACATGCAAAAGTACAGTAACTAATTTGCTTGGAGTAATACAAGCAAAGACAGCTTTCGTATAGTGTAATTAATCTTTTGTCCATTGACGCCATTTTGTCTACAGTCACTGGTCTTTAGCTCTCTCTACCACAGAGCAGCTGCGTTCTGATTGGTTGATTTCTTAAGTTTAAGCTAGACGTAGACGCAAAACTTTGGACCTTGCAAACTTCTAAGTTTACGTCTAATTGTACATTTATTTTCATGTTTACGTGATCATTGTGAACAGTTCCATTAATACATAGCACCTATTTTTATGCTGACCCAGTATTCAGTACAGGAATTACTGATCACATATCGCAGTTCAGTCTGTGAATTTCTGCAGTTTTGACGCCTTCCTTCCATAAAAACTGCGCAGTCCATCTTTGTCCATGATGACCACCTTACATCTTAGCCACGTCTTTCTTTAATTGACAACAAACGAACACTTCATTTCGCTGCATACTATGCTTACAACCCGCCGTATTCGTAAAACACAACTATTGTAAATCGTTTCCCTACTCCCTTCGTAGAAGGTGAAACATAGAAATGCCCTAGAGCTTAAGAAAGAAGTACCTGAATTTTGGAATTAAATTTTTCGTAGCTTCATTTCGACAGCAATAGTAATTATTTACATTTATCTGACTATTTTGTGCTCTTATATATTAACAGTGTTGGAGGATTGTGAAGCGGGTTTTTCACAGGGATGGTAATGTTGTGGGGTAATTAGAATACTTTAATTAATTAGCTTCTCTGAGTATTTAAAATGGAACGGGATTTATTAGATGGACTTATTATTTCCTAAACTGTTTTCTGGTCTCAGGGGTTTTGTTCCTATATGGTAAGGAGAAAGTAAAATATCTGACGATGGATGGCTTAAATAAATTTTAAGAGCAAGGGAATACTTTTTGTATGTAAATCTACCTGTGTGAAAGAAGACAGGAGTTTTCCCTCTCCTTTGCGGTTCCGAGCTGGTGCGTATGGTGGGTGCTGAAGAAACCTCGTATTTGATTTAAGCGTCCGGCTGCTCCTTCCTTTTCCCATTAAGATGATGTTCTTAACACCTGGAGTTGATATTTGTAATAGTGGTCTTTTAGCAGCGTCAGAGCGCGTACAGGGTAAATGGAATGGAGAAATGGCAACTTCTCCACAAGAGTTATTTTATTAACCACTTCTCTTAATGTTCAAATGGCTCGATGTTATTATACGTGTGTATATTTGTCTTCTGAAGGAACCTCTCCAGTTATATCTGAATGAACGATACTGATTGTGAAAGTGTTTCTCCTCTGAAGGTCCCTAGTAACCTGGTAGTATTACATAAACTGATATCGCTGGTCGATTACTTTATTCTTACAGGCAGGTGATTTAGAACGAGTTAATCCACTCCCAGGCTCGACAAGGAACGCACTCTTGTTACTTTGCTTATTTTCTCCGATTACCACTACAAAAGTATTGCATGTCGATTCGGATTTCTTTAAACTGCGTTTTAACTTTTGGACGTGTTCACTGAACTTCGGAGCTTCTGTTCCACTGATATTCGCGGACTTTTGTACCGAGCTGTTCTTAAAGAAACTTTCGGATTGACTTTTTCACTACAATGGCTTACTGCTGAACCATGAACTCGCTGACATCAAACTAATTACTTTGCTCTGCCGAAAACTTTTCGCCCCTTTAACAGAACTTAGTCGAACGGTCGTAAAATGCAGAAACTATCTTTAATTTTCAAATACATGAAAGCTTTTCCCCTATACTATCTTCCCAATGGTCAATAATTTCGCACCGTCTCTGTCTCACCGAATCAAATCATTTCCAAGAGACGCAATACCTACCGCCCAGTCCAGTACATTCCCCTTTCTGGTTCTTGAATTTGGGTTATCCTTTTGTGATTTTCAACACAAATTTCTTATACAAAAAATAAATATATATATTTGCCTTCTCGCACCCTCGCAATTAACAATAACTTTTCAAGGACTTTCTCACCGCCACGGGTGATCGAGGTCGTTAAGTGCGGACTCGTGAGCGGGATGTCTGGGGTTCGAATCCCACCAAGACCGTCCTCCCTGATTGATTTTTTTTGCCAGGTATTCCTCAGTCCTCACAAATGGCAAATGTCGGGGAGGTACCTAAACTTAAGCCTGGACGTTTCCTCCCTTAAAAATCCTTTCCTAATACATCATTTCATCTCATGTATCATCAGTGTTCAGCGTCTGTGGTGCCTCAGTAGTAAAAACGGTCATTAAACATTATTTAAAAAAAAAAGACTTTCTGGAGGGGAGATAACAAAAGCTTTAGCTGGGTCCCTTTTCCGAATTCCTTTGCTGATCTTGTAACATTTACACACAAACTGAAATTCTTGGTTTTAGTTAAGATATAGTTGTGTTCTATAAATTATAACGATCATTTGATTATAATATTGGTATTTAATCCAGGGCCCTTGTAGGCATGGTAAAACTGCCTCATTTGTTTAGTAGCTTGTGACTGTTGACCGATTTCGTTGTAGTTAGCTTGCAGATTCATTGTTCATTTTAGCTCTTTCAGTAAAACATTCTGAAAAATTCCAAGATTGCCCACTTTTTATTAATGCTTTCTTTATGAGACAGTGTTATGTTTTAAGAAACACAGAAAACGTTCTGTTCTGCTTCATTTAGGCTCATTGCTTTGAAAATATCATAGAACGAATGAACGGAAGCGTTAAAATATTCGGCCTTTGCCCTATGGATAGAGTAAAAACGCCCCAGACAAAAATTCAGCAATGGAAATCAATGAGAAACGATTTGAATGTAAACTGAAACGAGAAAAGAAATTATCTATAAAGAAAGGATAATGCGATATTAATAACACTCTAAAATACGCTTCATAGTTAATTTAGACAGTTTCCACATGACGTTTAATAAAATGCTAATCCTGAAAAGCGACACAATTAATGAACCTTCTCCTCCTTACTTCTTTCGTACTTCCAAGGTTTATGACTGTTAATAATGCGAAGTTCTTGTTTACTTCGCCTAAGTCGATAGTAGCGGTGTTAGATGTTTGCGTTGCATAAATTTTGGGAGGAGCAACGGCAGTGTTGAAAAGGGTGACTTGGATGCATCTCCTCCGCCCTTGCTTTTATCCAGGAAATTATTAGACGTGGCAGCTTCCCCGCAAAGAACTTCCTTATACACTCTAGAGAGAATACAGAGCATGGTGGTTCTTACTCGAACACTAAAATAAAGAAATTAAATGAAAAAGAAGCGCAAAGGCTTATAGAATTAATAAAACATGTTGTACAACGTTCTTATGCTTCGTTACGCGGCCTAAACTTACCAAATATTCAGTGTACACAATGCAAACAAGTTCATTCGACGTTGACTCTTTATAAACAATATCTTATATTCTCCAGGATATCGCAGCGCAACTGCATACTGGGGGGAAGTAGCTCATCAAGGTCTTGCAATGCATGTACAGGTAGCAGATTGTATTTAGCCTTAATGAGACTTTGTTAACGATTCTTCATCACTTATGCCACTACATAGGTTTAATTTGTGAAAACGAATTCTAGCACAGAAGTTTTAAGAAGATTCTCCAAAAATATTATAGCATGTTGCTCCAGTACAACCAACTTGTTACAAAGTTATAAGAGACACGATATCTCTATGACAAGGAACCTGCTCCAAATTACCGCGCCGTGTTCTTATGGAAGAAAAGTTAAGTGAAAGACAGGCATTTCACTACGCAGATATAATGTTCAACGTCTTTTTAACTCATTTTTGTTATTATTATTATTATTATTATTATTATTATTTTATGCTTTCAGTGAACATATACAGGGAGTGCCAAAAATGTATACACAATTCAAGCAATGAAAAAACTGTGTTAACACAATAAAACTGAATTCACACAAACAGAAAATGATGAGCATTAATCATTTTAGACTTTTACAGTTACAACAACTGCTCAAAATGCCCACCATCGGCGTCAATACACTCATGAGTATGCTGAACTACTGATTGAGCAACGTTTGCGAAAGTGTCCTCAGCGATTGCAGCACATGCCGTTGCAATATCTTCCCGAAGTGCTATCAGTGCAGCTGGTTTTCTACGGTATATAACATCCTTAAGAGTTCCTCATAGGTAGAAGTACAACGGCGGTTCTGTTCTGTATACACATCTCCATTGCCTTTGAACTTTAACAACATTCTCGGTTTTCCAATTCCACTTCAAATTTGCTTTCTGCTGTTCAAACGATAATCTTGGCTGTATTTTGTTGTAGCAACGCTAGCATAACGTAGTTTGAGTCACATCTGTTTACAGAACATCATACTATACATTACTGTTTTTTTTCGGTCCAACTTTGAAATATATTAAATAGATATCTACTGTAAAAGTGTATACACATTTTTTGGCACCCTCTGTATATTCTAAAATAAATAATTCAAATTTCACTAAGGCGACTTAATCTCTCTCCCTTTTATTTATTTATTTATTTTGTTTCTTGGTTGGGCAGTTGCAGCGCAAATTATATAAACATTGTATAAAGAAATCTGTAAGTGCTATTGGGACCTGGAGAGATGGTTAGCGAAGTATGGGGGAAGTGAAGGACTTTATTTGCCAAGTAAAACATCACGCACTATATGCATATAATCATCTATTCAAATACTTACGGCGGTCTGTTCTCATGACGTTAACGAAAGCAGAATATAATACTGAGCGGTTGAACGTTTTAAATTACATGTTTCTTGCCACAGAAGAACTCGCAGTAGTTCGAAATATAACAATTTCAAGTGTGACTCTTTCTCTGTGTTTTATCTTTATCTACTTTTATTACTAGTGTTAGTGTTAATTTATATATATAAGACTTGGGTGGACAATAATTAATAATTAGAAAATGCTGGAAAAATGAAAGTCACTCAGGCACATTGACCAACAATAAACCAAATTTCGGTAACTGTCTCATTGTCGTCCATGCAGGATTCAAAATGGTGTTTGTGATAAATTCATTATTAATTTTTCAAGTAGGCTCGGGAGATTATCATGGTCAAATGAATTTCAGAAACTTTGAGCTTTGGATTAACAATTAGCTTCTCTCCAACCTCCCAGAGGAGAGTGTTGTGGTTATGGGTAATGTTCGCAATATTCAGAAAATCAATACACTTTTCTAAATACCCCGTAAAAGAAGAGGCGAAATTATAGGTGTATATAGCAACTCTCACTAAAAACTTCATATTGATAAAGATCCATAAATTGCACAAAAAAAAAGAAGAAGACAAAATATTAAAATTACATGGGTATGAAGCATTATGTTTGCCCACATACATGCCCACATGCCCATTGAGGTCCAAAGAAACTCATGCTAAGAGATAAAAAATATTTAGTATTACTGAAGCATACATTTATAGTTTTTTCTTCATTCACTCCTGAACACAGGCGCCGACTTGTGTTATATATTGGGGTGAAGGGGCTACCTCCTTTTGTGATATTTGTAAATACATACGTCAGCGATGTTAACCAAAACACAAAATTAGTAAGTGTTCACCCCGCTGTAAATAAAAATTAAGTCTCTATTAATGGTATGCATTAATAAGCAGAGACATTAATATAAAGTAACCAGTTTATGTTATGTACTGACTTGAAATGGGGTCTAAGAATTGTTTTATTACTTAAGAATTTTATTAATTCGCCATTAAGTTAAGAAATGTTAACCATATTAACTTCATCGTTTTGTGGTCAATGTTTTCTAAACGGATCATAGCACAAGCACAGGCCCTGTTTACGACACGTGTGCTACTTGTGAACACTGAAACATTACATTATCAGCACATTCCTCTGACTAGCCATCTCTCCAGCTCCCAACAGTACATTAGCAAGGAGTACTATAAGTTTAACTGTTTCGACTCATCATGCTCTCCTTTTAAAGCGAAGGCTCTATATTGAGAATACCAGCGTGTATCAGAAGTGACTAGTGAATTCTAATTATTAGTTATGAAAATGCAACCACAAAAGAGAGAAAGATAACTTTTAGGTATTTTAAAATGTTAGCAGCTGTACTTAATCCTGATGCCTCGCCCATTGCAGGAACGCTGCTTGGAAGCCGTTCTCTTGAAGCTTTTTGGCACCATCTGCGATTTGCGCTGGATTTCCTTCATGGTGTCAAAACACCCACCTATTAGCTGCAACTTTATCTTCGAGAATGAGAAGAAGTTCCAGTGATTGAGGATACATGCCATAATGGAATACCCCCCTGAGGCGCCGCAGAACGTTGCAGCAAAAATTGACTTTCAAATGTCCAGTGGTACTAATTTAAGTTGCACAAATTCACGAATATCGAAAAACATGATGGACATGTGTTTTTTGCGCCATTCATTTGTTTGGGAGATTCCAGGCTTTTCCATTACTTTTAAGGTTTCTGGGGGGTACCACAGATTCAATTCATAACCCACCATTATCTTCGACTTTAAAGTTTTAGTCATTTTGAAAAGACTTCGTCACAGTGGTTCTTCTCAGGTGTCAGAAAGCCCGTAATGAATGTGGCGGCTACGCCGTGTTTACTCATTTAGACCTAAGAAACGTTTCATTTTGTCCACAGTGGAAAGTCGTCCTGCATGTTGAAACAGTGCCTGTTGTACACCCCCGCTGAGTAATATATATATATATATATATATATATATATATATATATGTTATTATCTTTTGTATATTGTGACTAATATTGTAAATATTAAGTATATATACATCCTAAGTTAATACTTTAAGACTTTCATGTAGGAATTTCTCTGGTGGGACTGTTTACGGAAGGCCAAATTAAGAGGGAATCATCAAGGAGATAATAAATCAATATTCAACAAGGAAGGGTAAATACAAGAGACAAGGGTTATGTCGCTTCTTGATTGGCCTAACATATGTAAAGGTCAGTTGGAATCCGGACCATTGTTTGTGTTAGAAAGGAGATTGAACTCGCTCGCCGTTTTAGGCAGTTGGCTTTAAACTAAACTGCTATAAATAAATGTTTTAAACTTTCAAAGTATAGCGAAAGGCGTGCGCTGAGAGTTGACTTTTACCAGCCAATAATATACAACTTTTTTAAACTTTTGAAGTGCCGCGCTTGCATGTGTAATTAAGATAGCAACTATCTAATATTTGGGTGGTCTACAGTAAATGCCGAGATTATTAGGGCACCAGTTTGTCGGTGTAAGGTCTGTAGTTCGATTTCTGCTATGATTGAGGTTTTTTACATGTTTTCTTCAGTATTTATCAATTGCAAACGCCAGGGAGGTACCCCAAACTTAGGCCTGAAACACTTCCTTTCTAACAATAAAACACTATCCTTATTTTATTATATCATGTATTATTAATAGTTGAACTATTTAAAAAAGAACTTTGGGTGTTGGGAATTTTAGAGCTTATGTTTCAAATTAAAAATAGAATCTTGAAAAATAATTCTTTTTAAAAAATGTATTTAAAGGAGAGTACAAAACATCCTCTATAATCTCCCTCTGTTACATCTATTAGAACCCCATTGCTGTTCAAAGTTTGATGAATGATGTAACTTGTGCGATAGTTTCCTCCGAATTATTAACACGAAAGAAATAAGTTAGTCACTCACCTCCTAAGGAATACTGAGGCACTTGCCTTTCATTAGATGTCCAGTCTCTGCGGAACATGTGGTTTAGCTAATGCACCGGTGTAAATGAGAGAGACTAGGACCGCAGCCAGTTTTCTGAAAGCTCCAGAGAGCGGATATAATAGCGTCCAGAAACACACTTGCTTTCTTGCTTTGAACGACGCTGCAGAACTTTTCCTTCTGATGCAAGCATTACGTCCCCTTACAAAGCAACCAATGGAAGTTCATGGTTTGCAAAAGCAAGGAAAAGAGAGGGGTCACTACCAGCGCAAAGCCTTAAAATGGCATCTAACACAAGGAAACCAGTTATCTAAAGAAAAAATTTAGAGCAGCAGCGACTGACAGCATAAAACTTTATTACTGTTACTGGTAAATATAGATTCACAAGCTTCTAGAATTTAATAACCAGAATTATTTACATAGACTATATATATATATATATATATATATATATATAGAGAGAGAGAGAGAGAGAGAGAGAGAGAGAGAATTTAATAAAAAATATCGTAGTAACGCACCTAGTTCAAAAAAACAAGAAACAATTCTTCTGGTTTTTGCGGTTAGAAACTTGTCGATGACCTTGTATTAAAGTCTGGAATCTGCAGGATGAAGTCTATCTCTACAGAAAGATTTATACAGGGTGTTTCAGAAATACTTTTACACACAATGGTGGCGGATTCCTCACACCAAAACAAGAATATAATTAATATACGTCGTCATTTTTGGTGTCTAGAAAGTAGAATCGATGGAAATTTGAAGAAAATGCAACCGCAATGGCTACTGCATTCCTTCGGAATCCGCTAAAAGATAGGAATGGGAAACAGATCGTATTACAATGAATAGAGAGCGATACTGCAATGTAACAAACGTTTGCATCTCTAGAGCGAGCTTAATCTGGAAAGCATGCCCTTAATTCGCTATATCTACACTCTACAAAAGAATTAATTAGATATCTTTGTATATTGTGTTATCAGCACACTCTGTATACTAAGGGACTTTACGAATACTTGTTATGGATAAACCCTTACGAAAAACTCGCCCTCTAATAAACTTTTCAAGTGGTGCACTAAATGTACTACCAGCCCCTTTTAATTTTTCATGATGATGAAATTTTGACTCCTTTTCTCCTCTTTTTTCATCCTTTAGTCAATTTATTGTTACCATTATAGAATGTTTGAGGTTGCAATCCAATGTTCACAAGGCAAAGTGCCTCATTTCACGCCAAATTTCCTGCTTCCGACATTTCTAACACCCCTTCTGTATGTTGATCATGGGGAAATGTCCTATGTGTGCAGAACCAGATGGTACTTGGCACTGTATACTAGAATGTAAGCACACTAAGTTTTGGAGGAAACAGTTCATATTAAGAAAATGGGAAAACTTGCCAGTTGAAATAAGAGGTAGAAGAATTTTAAATTTAAAATCAGATGAAAACATTAAGGAACTAGGAAAATATATAGGCAAGGTAAGACAAAAATGTTTATGGGTATAAAATACTTGCAATGTGCCTGAGAATAAAATTGTCTGATAGTGAAAGGAGGATGAAATGAGTAGGGGAGGGTATGAGGCTAATTTTCTAATATTAGTTAAACAGGATCCTTATACATCAATAACCAGGTGTTAGTGTGTATAAGCCCTAAAGGAATAAGCAACTCTAAAGGATATACATTTGGCCAAATGGGTTTAATTTAAAAAAAAAGAAAAATTGGAAGAAGAAAGGTTTAGTATTGTAAAAAAATATAACCTAATATTGTATTGAATGTATAAATTATTTTTAATGTTGTGTTTTGTTTTTGAATGAATCGAAGCCCGGTCCCCTGGATATTCCAGTAGGTAGTTGCTGATGAACCGGGGACTGGGGGTCTGAGCCAATCAAATTGGAAAAAATTTAGAATGGATTCAGTGCCTTCTGGAATTGCCGAAGGCACTGTTCCTAATTGTTATATTTAAAGGTAATGTTCTTTTCTTCTTTTTCTTTCTTTTATTTGTGTCTATTTTTGTGTCTATGACCAGAATAAATGGGCTGTTTGTAAAATTTACTTCAATTTAAAAAATGTGTTTTGTATTTAAATTATATAAATAAATAAATTCATTCATTCATGTTGATCATATTAAAGGCTGAGGGCATCTGAGAGGAAACATTGAACGAGAATCTGTTAATTAATTAGTGCATCTGCATTTTCTATGATCATAAATGATTCATTTAATTTTCGATCCGTTTCATTAAATAAATATACAGGGATTTCATTTCGAAACTTGCCAGCCTAAATAACGATCTGATTAAATAAATTTGTTTTGAACAAAAATATGTCAATTTAGATATTGAGGGAGAAATTCAAAACCAATGTTGATCGCGTTTTATGTTTCACTTCTACATTACCTTATTTCAATTTTAAGAGCATTTAATTGCTACCTTTTGTTTTTTATTATTACTGTTAATGTTATTATTTTTTGAGTTCGGAAAGAATGAAGCAAAAACTAATGAACATTTAATGTAATACTTTTGTTATGGCAATGCTTTTTATTTCATAGAGTAATCGAATTAATCAAGAGTTATTAATATTACCGTATAGCCAAAAACAAACATTTAATTTTGAGTAATATTATCAAAAATAAATTATCTTTTCATTCTACAACTGGCTTGTTTATATTCTTTCCAAGTTCAAACACCAATAACAACACCAAGTATGTGCAACAACAGAAAACATAATGTGATAACTATTAAATACATTTTAAAATGTATCATAAGTTAAGGGAGTCTGAAATTTCAACATGGGGTGATTGGGGGAGAGAGTGTAACATCTAAAGTGCAATCATCATTGGTTTACAGCGCCATATGTTTAAGTTATACTTATTTTAAAAAAATAAATATTTATACTGGCAAAATATTCAATAAAATATCTGTAATTGCTAGTTTAAGGCTATCAGTTGAACTATTACTAGAACATTTCTGGTCAGAAAATAAAGTGAAGTATTAGTATTATTTATTAAGGAGAGCATTGACTTCTATTGCACATATTTTAGACATTTATTGTTGTTGACAAAATGTATAGCATCTAACCAAATGTTATTCAATGTGTTTATAACTTAAGACATTACTCTATTGTTCCAATAAGCGAATGACATACAAAAATAATCTATATTGTACAGATTGTTGGACAATAAATTAATAATACCATGATTAAAAAAGATTTATTTTCAAGTGTTGGTAAATTGCATGCCAATTAGTAAATTTGAGGGGGGGAAAGCAAAACTAGGAATTAATAATATTAGTGCACATTAATTTGTAAATGAAGTATTATAAATTTAGAAGATGAGAAAAAGTGACAATTGAATATAGTGGTTTTTCTTCTGAATCTGGTTCCATTAAAGAATGACCACAAGAGGCTGTTACTCAACAGTTGAGTCTAAGACATCATTGCTGTAGTCTGGTTGTAAATATAACTGAATAATGAGATCTGTTTTAAATAATGTGATTCCTACTACTTACAAAGGAACTACCAGGTAGCTCATCTTGGAAGCTTGTCTCTAACTTTTATACATATTAGATATTGATAGAAGACACCCAGGTGCAGCATATTAGCTGCTCATATGAATAAAAAGTATGTGAAAACCGGCAGAGAATGTTGCATTCTGGAAACACGGCGCCATTTTGAAACCTGGCTACAGCAGTTGTGAAAGAAGTTTCACAAACCATCACAAATACACATCTTCTGTCCCCCCTCTTCCATCTTTCCCAAACAGCTGACTGACTCTGTTGATTGTTAGTAGAGCGGCGCGGAAGGTAAGTGGCTACTAACCTTTGCACATCTTCGTTCAAATTTTAATTTTACACTCTTTTTTTTATTCGTATGAGCAGCAGTGCTTATATATCTCCCATCAATATCAAAATATATGCATAGTTTCAGATAAGGTTCCAAGACTGTTTCCTTGTGAGCGTAGGAAATTGTAATTTAAAACGTTAAGGCTATGCAAATCAATTCCTTGCTCCTTTTCATTACAATTTAATAGCTTCTAGGCATTGGAAGGCCATCACTGCATTTGAGGAAAAGCTGCACTAAACAGATGGACCCCAGGTAAACGAAATAACTAAATCAACAGCAAGAACACTGGTGTCTAGAGATAAGTGCATACGCTCTGCTTCTTGATTGCAAGATTTACTTCCCTGTTTCAGTTGGACTGTCTTGATTTATTCCCTTAACACTTCAAATTATTTATTAATGATAGAAGCACCACACTGGAATCCCATAGTGTGAGAAACCTTTTGCACTTCACTAATAGTCGGTTCTGGTGGTGTAGTGGTTACCATACTTGACTCCTATACCCAAGATCGCGGGTTCGAACCCGGCCAGGACCGATGGATTCTTTCGGGGCGTAAAAATCCTAAGTATGGCTTCCTTCGGAAGTGAAGTAAAGCCGTGGGTCCGTGTGGTACATTTACGGCGCGATAAAGAACCTCAAGTCTGAAAGAGAGGCCTCTGAGCAAAATTTGTCGGCCGTTTCACGCCCTGAGTTGAATGGGACGCTGATGACCTGAGATGTTAAAGAGCGTCCTTAAATAAATCAATCAAAAAAAAAAAAAACTTCACTAATATTCTCATATTTCCATATTATGATATGTAGCGTCAAACGAATACAGGCTATTTATAAAAGCAACGGGCAAATTGTATTTTAAGTGTACAAACCTATCCTTTTTCAAATATTCCAGCGTTCTTTTTGAGCTTGACTGAATAAATATGATAAAATGCATTTTGTATTTAAGATAAAGTTTGCATTACTTCTCGGAAGCGACAAAGCTAATCTCTGAGACCAGTTCTCTCCGACTCTTTCAGTCTGTCCCATAGCTTAATGGAGACTGAAAACTTTTTTTGAAAATAGTTCAATTAGGATATCGCACTTATTAATTAAAAGGAACTCTTATAGAAGGCCATTCTTCTCAAATGTAGCTTTTCACTTTGTTTCTAGATGGCAGAAGCCGAGCCATATTCCCTATTAATCTAATGGGTTTCCCTTTTGAAATCTCTTCCTTTCGCTGCGCTCTATTATGTCGGGTTTAACTGATATACAATTCGACAGGATGAGGGAAAAGGTTACGGAGGGGAGTCTGGGCAAACAGAGGGCGTTGTGAGTAATCGATGATGAGAGTCGCGCTGGATCGATTCTAATTTCTCTCACTGTGGAGTGAAAAGTTCGACGTCGGTACATCTAATTAAACAGCAGTACTGATTTTGTTGTACGAGATGAAAGAAAGTATGAAAAAACGTCACACGAATTTCCTTTGTCGCTTCCTAATGCAACAGTGGCAGAGTCTTTTGTTTGTTAGGTTTATTTGTTTTTATTATAGGAACGAGGGTTAGGAATCTTCACACAATCTTATGCTATGGGCAAAATGTATTGGTGCAACAACGTGCAGGAAAAGTGAAATGATAAATAATATCTAGTTATACAGTGAGGAAAGTCCCGATACGTATTCAGCCGCTTAGCGGTTGACTCCACGATGTCGCTGGTATCCGGTATTCTAAATTGCGAGACTTTTAAACTGCTCTCACTGCAAAAGTTATTTCTTTAAAATGTTGTTGTACTGTTTGATTTTTTTTATTGGTTTATTTATGGACGCTGTTTAACATCTCAGGTCATCAGCGTCCTATTCAACTCAGGGCGTGAAACGGCCGACAAATTTTGCTCAGAGACTTCTCTTTCAGGCTTGAGGCTCTTTTTCGTGCCGTAAATGTTCGACACGGGATCCACGGCTTTACTTCCCTTCCGAAGGAAGCCATACTTAGGATTATTACGCCCGAAAAAATCCATCAGTCCTGGCCGGGTTCGAACCCGCGATCTTGGGTATAGGAGGCAACTATGGTAACCTCTACACCACCAGGACCAACAAGTACTGTTTGAATGTACACAACTTTAATTAAATACAATTTAGGAATAAGGCAAAGATAGGCAAAGATAAGTTAAAATTCCTCCCAAATTTATTCTATTTTTGCCTTTTCCACCCAAATTAAACCTATATTTGACTATCTTTGCCTTTTTTCTTAAAAAATTAGCTGATCTTTGGTTATCTTAGCCTTTTCCTTCCGAATTTAGCCTATTTTTGCCCAATCCTTTTTGTAGGAAAAGGCCAAATTGCCTATTTTTATATTTTCCTCCCAAATTTGGTCTATCTTAGCACATCTTTAGTTTTTTCGGTCAAATTTCGCCCATATTTGCCTTGTTTCGGCAAAATTCAACCTAGCGTTGCCTTTTGTAAACAAATTTAGTCTTAATTTGCCTTATTTTACCACAATTTAGCCTATAATTGCCTTTTGCGACCAAATGTAACCTATCTTTGCAATATTTCGGCATATTTTGGGAAAGGTAGGCTACAATTTGGTGGGAAAAGGGAAAGATAGAGAAAGTTAGGCTAAATTTTGTCGAAAAAGGCAAACATAGGCTAAATTTTGGAGGAAAAACGGAAAGATAGGCTAAATTCGGAAGGAAAAGGCTAAGATAGGCAAAGATAGGTTAAATTTGAAGAAAAGGGCTACGATAGGCAAATATAGGCTAAATTTGGAAGGAAAAAGGCAAAGCTGGACAAATATAGGCTAAATTTAGGAGGATAAAGCAAAGATAGGCATAGATAAGCTAAATTTAGTCTAAAAGGCAAAGATAGGCTAAATTTGGAAGGAAAAGGCTAAGATAGGCAAAAATAGGCTAAATTTGGGAGGAACTTTACCCTATCTTTGCCTATCTTTGACTTTTTCCTCTACAGTTTAGCCCGTCTTTGCCATTAACGACAAATTTAGCCTATATTTGCCTTATTCCGGCATAATTTAGCCTATAAAATATGTTTTTGCGAACAAATGTACCTTATTTTTGCTTTTTTTCGGTAAAGTTTAGCCTATGGTTGTTTTCTGCGAACCCCTTTAATCTAAATTTGCATTATTTTGCCAAATTAAGCCTATCTTTGCCTTATTCAGCAAAATTTAGGCCATATTTGCCTTTTCCTGCAAAATGTGTCATATATTTACGTTATTTCGGCATAATTTAGCCCATAATTGCCTTTTTAGACCAAATGTAGTCTAAATTTTCCTTAATTCTGGCAAAATGTAGGCTTTCTTTGCCTTATTTCGCCAAAAGTAGTCCATCTTTGCCTTTTTTTCGGCACAATTGAACCTATATTTGCCTTTTACGACCAAACATAGCATAAATTTGAGTTAATTCGGCAAAATGTAAAATGTCTTTGCCTTATTTTGCCAAAATTAGCCCATCTTTGCCTCCATTTTGGAGAAATAGGCAAAGACAGGCTAAAATTTGAAGGAAAAAGTCCAAGTTAGGCAAAAATAGGCTAAATATTGTAAAAAGAAAGAAATATTGTAAATGTCTTCCCAAATTTAGCCTATTTTTGCTTATCTTTACCTTTTTAGGCCTTTTGCCTATCTTTTCCTTTCCCCCCTTTTCTTAGCCTATCGTTCACAAATTATGCCGAAATAATGCAAAGAAGGCCTATATATTGGAGTAAAAGACACAAATAAGTTAATTTTGCTGAAATAAGGTAAAGTTAGGCTAAATATGTTTGGAAACGCTACAATATGCTAAATTTTGCCAAAATAAAGCAAATATACACTACATTTATTCGCAAACGCAGTTATAAGCTAAATTATGTCGAAATAAGGCAAAGATAGACTAAAGTTGACTGTAAAAAGGGGGGGAAGCCTAAGTAAGACTAAATTTTGGAGCCAAAGGCAAAGATAGGCAATGAAAGGCTAAATTGTAGTGAAAAAGGCAAAGATAGGCTAATTTTGGAGAAAAAGGCAAAGATAGAGAAGTATAGGCTCAATTTTGGGGGGAAAAAGGCAAAGATAGGCTAAAATTTAAAGGAAAAAGGCAAAGATAGGCTAAATTTTGGAGAAAAAGGCAAAGATAGGCTAAAAAATCGATGGAAAAGCGTATCCTAGACTTTTTCTTCCGAATTTAACCTATCTTTGCCTTTTTCCTGTAAAGTTTAGCCTATATTGGCCTATCTTAGCCCTTTCCTTGCAGCTTTAGGCTATGTTTGCCTATCTTAGACTTTTCCTTCCGAATTTAGCATATCTTTGGTTATCTTTGCATTTTCCTTCTAAATTTAGCCTATGCTTGCCTATATTTGCATTTTTCCTACAACGTTTAGCCTATATTGGTTTATCTTTGCCTTTTTTCTAAAATATTTGGCCTATATTTGCCTATTTTAAATATCCCTAGCAAATTTAACATATCCATGCCTATCTCCTTTTGAATAACTTAGAACATTTAGCCTTTTTTGCCTTTTATCCAAATATTTGAGCCATCTTTGCATATCTTTGCATTTTTCCACCAAATTTAGACTACCTTTGCCTTTTTCCACCAAATTTAGCCTATCATTGCCTTTTTCCTGCAAAATTCATTCTATCTTTGCCTATCTCTGTCTATCATTACTTATCTTTCCCTTTTCTCACCAAATCTTTGCCTATCTTTACCTAACTTCCCCAAATTATACCCAAATAATGCAAAGGTTGCCTATATTTCTGTAAAAGGCAAAAAAAGGGGGGGGGTAATTTTATCAAAATAAGACAAAATTAGGCTAAATTTGTTCTAAAAGGCAATTATAGACTAAATGTGCCGAAATAAAGCAAAGATGTATCAAATTTTGTAGAATATGGTATATATGGGCTACATTTTGACGAAACAAGGCCAAGATATGCTAAATTTGGGCGGAAGAGGGCAAAGATAAGTTAACTGGTGGGAAAGGGCTAAATTATGTCGAAAAAGGCAAAGGTAGGCAAAGAAGCGAAAAGAAGACACATTATTCAGGAAAATTAAATTAAAGTCTAATATAGACTTAATTTTTGAAGGGGGTTAAAACGGCATCTAGGGGGTTCATTTTGGCTAAAAATAACGGAAATATAGGCCTATTTTGGGGGAGAAAACGCCAAAATAAATAAAAATGATCAAAACAGAAATAGGCTAAATTAAGTGGGCGAATTTTCCGTCCGTTTTCCCGAGAGAATTTAGCCTATCTCGATTTTGAGCCCGTTTAAAATTTCGCCTATTTTAGGCTCATTTTCCAAAATTTAGGCTATTTTTCAATATTTTGTTAATATTATATTCTAAATAAGTCTTTAGCAGTATAAATTTATCCCACCATAGCTTGATTTCGTGTAAAATTTAGCCTATCTCCGTTTTTCTCTTAATAATTAGCCTATTTTTTTACCGTATTTGTTGAAAATTAAGACTATTTTTGCCTTTTTTTTTAAATCATTCGAAAATTGTAAAATTTCTTGCCTTTTTTCCCGAAACATTTTAACCTTAATTTTGCATATTCTTCAAATAACAGAGAAAATATCCTAATTTTGCTATTTCTGGCAAATTATACACTGAATTTGCCTTTATTTTGAATTCTCTGGAATTTGATAGTCTTTTGCCCAAAATTTAGAATTTTCTTGCTTTGAAAATAAAAGGAAAATATGATACATTATTCAGGAAAATGAAAACAAAGAGTAATATAGATTCAATTTTTCGAGGGATTTAAAAAGGGCACATAGGGGTTCATTTGTGCACAAATAAAATGGTGAAAACGCCAAAATATACAATAATGATCAAATCAGAGATAGGCTAAATTTAGTCCGAGAATTTTCCGTAATTTTCCCCGAGAGAATTTAGAATACCTCGGTTTTGAACTCTTTTAAAAATGTTCGCCTCCTTTAGGCTCTTTTTCCAAAAGTTGTGCTATTTTTGCATTATTTCGTTAAATTTTATTTTAAATCAGTGTTTAGCAGTTCAAGGTTATTCTATATTGGCCTGATTTTGTGTAAAAAGAGCCTATTTCCGTTTTTTCCTTAATAATTAGCATATATTTACAGTGTTTGTTGAAAGTTAATATTATATTTACCTTGTTTGAATACTTCTAAACTCGTATTCTACCTTGGCGTTCTTCCCGAAGTATTATAAATTTCTTTTTGCAATTTTTCTCAAATTACTGAAAAAGTATGCTTTCTTTGCTATTTCTGGAAAATTTTAGCATGCAGTTGCCTTTATTTTGAGTTCCCTGGAAAAATTAAGCTTTTAATGTTAATACTTTCCCCAAATTTAACCTATTTATTCTTTGAAAATAAGAGGAAAATAAGATACATTATACAGGAAAATGAAAACACAAGCTAGTATACACACAATATTTCAAGGGGTTTAAAAAGGGCACATAGGGGGGTTATTTGTGCACAAATAACGTACATATAGGCTTATTTTTGGGCAGAAAACGCCAAAAAATACAAAAATGGTCAAATCAGAGATAGGCTAAATTTAGTCCGAGAATTTTCCGTCAATTTTCTCGAGAGAATTTTGCCTATCTCGGTTTTGAACTATTTTGAAATTTTCTGTTTATTTTATGCAATTCTCCCTAATTTTAGGCTATTTTTACATTATTACCCTAAACATTTATTAAATCTGAGTCTATAGGAGTGTTGATTTAACCCACTTTAGCCCGATTTCCTGTAAATTTTAGTCTATCTTCGTTCTTCCCTAATAATTAGCCCTTCATTACCGTGTTTGTTGAAAGTTAAGATTAAATTTACCTTGTTTGAATAGTTCTAAACTTGAATTCTATCTTGGCCTTCTTCCCGAAATATTTTAAACTTCTTTTCATTTTTTTTAAATTACTGACAAATTATTCTTTCTTTTCTATTTCTGGAAAAGTTTAGCATGCAGTCGCCTTTATTTTGAATTATCTGGAAAATTTAAGCTATGTTAATACTTTTCCCCAAATTTAACCTGGTTTTGCCTTGAAAATAAGAGTAAAATAGTATACATTATACAGGGAAGTGAAAACAAAGGCAAATATAGACACAATTATTCCAGGGGCTTCAAAAGGGCACATAGGGGGTTCATTTGTGCTCAAATAACGTAAATATAGGTCTATTTTGGGAGTGAAAACGCCCAAATATTAAAAAATGATCAAAACAGAGATAGGCTAAATTTAGTCCGAGAATTTCCCCCGATTTTTCCGAGAGAATTTAGCCTATCTCGGTTTCGAACTCTTTTGAAATTTCCCCTCCTTTAGGCTCTTTTTCCAAAATTTAGGCTATTTTCGCTTTTATTTCGAAAAATTTTATATTAAAACAGTCTTTAGCAGTACAAGGTTATTCCACATTGGCCTGATTTCGTGTAAAAATAGTCTATCTCCGTTTTTCCCTTAATAAATATTATATATTTACCGTGTTTGTTGAAAATTAAGCCTATGTTTGCCTTTTTTAAATTCTTCTAACACTTTATTTTATCTTGGCTTTCTTCCCGAAATGTTTTAAACTTATTTTCCATTTTTTTTTCAAATTATTCCTAAAATTATCCTTTCTTTGATATTTCTGGGTAAAGTTTGAATGCATTTGCCTTATTTTGAATTTTCTGTAAATATTAGCCTATTTAGTACTTTTCCAAAAATTTAGCCTGCTTTGCTTTGAAAATAAGAAGAAAATAAGATACCTTAATCAGTAAATTGAAAACAAAGGCTATTATAGACTCAGTTTTACAAGGGGTTTAAAAGGGCACATAGAGGGGTCATTTGTGCACAAATAACGTAAATATAGGCCTATTTTTGGGGAGAAAATGCCAAAATATACAAAAATGATCAAATCAGAGATTGGCTAAATTTAGTCCGAGAATTTTCCGTCATTTTTCCAGAGAGAATTTAGAATACCTCGGTTTTGAACTCTTTTAAAAATGTTCGCCTCCTTTAGGATCTTTTTAGTTAGGCTATGTTTGCATTATTTCGTTTAATTTTATTTTAAATCTGTTTTTAGCAGTTCCAGGTTATTACACATTGTCCTGATTTCGTGTAAAAATAGTGTATCTACGTTTTTCCCTTAATAAATAGCATATATTTACCGTGTTTGTTGAAAATTAAGCCTATATTTGCCTCTTTGAAATCTTCTAAATTTTTATTCCATCTTTGGCTTTCTTTCCGAAATATTTTACACTTATTTTCCTTTTTTTTCAAATTACAGATAAAATTGTCGATTTTTGTGTATTTTACGTATTTTGTGCCAAATTTAGCCTATATTTGCCAGTTTTACATATTGTCGTGCAAAATTAAGCCTAGTTTTGCCTAGATTTATAATTTGCTGAAACATTAAACCCGTCTTAGCCTATCTTAGCTTATTTCTCTAAGAGTTAGCCTGTCTTTCCCTTTTCCACCTAATTTAGCCTATCTTTGCCTATTTTTCTAAGGTCAAAGGTTTGTAGGAAATAAGAGTGACAGGCTAGGACAGGCTAAAGTATGCAGGAAAATGCGTAAAAAGCCTAAATAAGGTATGGTTTTTCAAAATAAATCAAATCGCAGATAGGCTAAATTTACTCGAGAAAAAACAAGGCAAAAATTCGGGGAGGAAATTTAGCCTATCTCTGTTTTGACTTTTCTGACAAATTAATTTTAGCCATTTTTAAACCAAAATCAGCCGGCCTTGCCATTCTCCATCAAATTTTAGCCTATATTTGCCTTTTTCGACCAATTACATCCGAACTTTGTAGCTTTCGGCAAAATTTAGCCAATCTGTAAATATTTCCCATATTAGCTGCAAAATGTAGCCTATCCTGCTCAATCTGTGCCTGTTTTTCTTATTTTCCTGCAATATTCAGCATATTTTTGTGCATTTTACGTATTTTGTTCCAAATTTAGCCTATATAGGCCAGTTTTATATATTTTCACGCAATTTAAAGTCTAGTTTTGCCCATTTTTCTAATTTGCTGAAACATTAAGCACATCTTAGCCTATCTTAGCTTACTTCTCCAAGAGTTAGCCTATCTTTGCGTATTTTTCCCTTTTCCCACACAATTTGAGTTTAGCTTTGCCTATATTGCCCAACTTTTGCCATAATAGTGCAAAGATATCCTATATTTTGAGCTAACAGGTAAACAAAAGCTAAATTAAACCGAAATTACGCAAATTTAGCACTAATTTGTTAGCAAAAGGCAAGGATAGGTTAAATGGTCCAGAAATAAGGCAAATACAGGCTACTTTTGATCGCATATGCAGAGATAGGCTAAATATTGCCGAAATAAGGCAATATATGTGAAAATTAGGACGAATAGGGAAATGTGCGCGTTAAATTGGCCAAAATAATGCAAAGATAGACCGAAAATACTTTGGAAAATGCAAAATTAAGTTAATTATGCTGGGAAAGGGCAAGAATTGGCTAATATTTGGAGGAAAAGTGCATAGAAAGGTTACATTTTGCAGGAAACACTCAAAATGGGCAAATATAGGCTACCGTTTGCAAGTTATTAGAGAAATAGGCAAAGATAGGGTAAATTTGCCTGGAAGTGAAAGAAATAGGCAAATATAGGCTAAGATAGGCAAAATTGCTTAGGAAACAACAGATATAGGCAAACACCGGCTAAGGATTATAGGTAATAAGTAAAATATGCAAATATAAGCTAAGATGGTCTAGGGTTTGCAGGAAATAAGAGCGAATGCTAGGACAGGTTATGCCTGCAGGAAAATGCTTAAAAAGGCTAAATAAGTTATGGTTTTTCAAAATAAATCAAATCGCAGATAGGCTAAATTTACTGGAGAAAAGACAAGGCATAAATTCGGGTAGGAAATTTAGCCTATCTCTGTTTTGACTTTTCTGACAAATTTATTAATTTTAGCCCTTTTTAAAGCAAAATCAACCCGTCCTTTCCGTTATGCATCAAAGTTTAGCCTATATTTACGTTTTTCGAACAATTGCAGCCGATCTTTGCTTTTTTTCGGAAAATTTAGCCTATCTTTAACTATTTCCCAATTTAGCTGTAAAATTTAGCCTATCCTACTCTATATTTGCCCGTTTTTCTTAATTTCTTGAAAAATTTAGCATATTTTTGTGCATTTTACGTATTTTGTGCCAAATTTAGCCTATATTTGGCACTTTTACATATTTTCGTGCACAATTAAGCCTATTTTGCCTATTTTTCTAATTTGCTGAAACATTAAGCACGTCTTAGCCCCTTTTAGCTTATTTCTACAAGAGTTAGCCTGTCTTTGCCTTTTCCACCAAATTTAGCCTATCTTTGCGTATTTTTCCCTTTTCCCACACAATTTGATTGTATATTTGTCTAAATTGCCCAACTTTTGCCGTAATAGTGCAAAGATAGCCTATATTTTAAACTAACAGACAAACATACGCTAAATTCAAGCGAAATTACCCAATTTAGCACTAATTTGTTAGCAAAAGCCTGGAGAGGCTAAATATTGCCGAAATAAGACTCATATATGTCAAAATTAGGACGAATAGGAAAATATGCGCTTAAATTGGCCAAAATAAGCCAAAGAAAGACCGTAATTACTTGGGAAAAGGCAAAATTAAGCTAATTATGCTGGGAAAGGGCCAGAATAGGCTCATATTTGGAGGAAAAGTGCAAAGATAGGCTACATTTGCAGGAAACACGCAAAATAGGCTAAGATGGGCTACCGTTTGCAACCAAAATGAAAAATAGGCAAAGAGAGGCTAATTTGCCTGGAAGTGAGAGAAATAAGCAAAGATAGGCTAAGATAGGCAAAATTGCATAGGAAACAACAAAATAGGTAAACACAGGCTAAGGTGTATAGGGAATAAGTAAAATAAGCAAATATAGGCTAAGATGGTCTATGGATTGCAGGAAATAAGAGTGACAGGCTAGGACAGGTTAAAGTCTGCAGGAAAATGCGTATAAAGGCTAAAAAAGTTATGGATTTTCGAAATAAATCAAATAGCAGATAGGCTAAATTTACTCGAGAAAAAACAAGGCAAAAATTCGGGGAGTAAATTTAGCCTATTTCTGTTTTGACTTTTCTGATAAATTTGTTAATTTTAGCCATTTTAAAACCAAAATCAGCCCATCCTTGCCGTTCTCTATCATGAGGCTATATTTGCCTTTTTCGACCAATTACAGCCGATCTTGCAGTTTTCGGCAAAATGTAGCCTATCTTTAATTATTTCCCATATTAGCTGCAAAATTTAGCCTATCCTACTCTATATTTGCCTGTTTTTCTTAATTTCCTGCAAAATTTAGCATATTTTTGTGCATTTTACGTATTTTGTGCCAAATTTAGCCTACATTTGGCACTTTTACATATTTTCGTGCAAAATTAAGCCTATTTTGCCTAGTTTTCTAATTTTATGAAACATTAAGCAAGTCTTAGCCTATCTTAGCTTATTTCTCCAAGAGTTAGCCTCTCTTTCCCTTTTCCACCAAATTTAGCCTATCTTTGCGTATTTTTCCATTTTCCCATACAATTTGAGTCTAGCTTTGCCCATATTGCCCAACCTCTGCCGTAATAGTGCAAAGATATCATATATTTTGAACTAACAGGCAAACAACAGCTAAATTAAGCCGAAATTACGCAAATTTATCACTAATTTGTTAGCAAAAGGCAAGGATAAGCTAAATGGTCCAGAAATAAGGCAAATATAGGCTACTTTTGGTCGCATAGGCAGAGATAGGCTAAATATTGTGCCGAAATAAGGTTCATATATGTCAAATTAAGACGAATGGGGAAATATCGCTTAAATTTGCCAAAATAAGGCAAAGATAGACCGAAAATAGTTGGAAAAATGCAAAATTAAGCTAATTATGCTGGGAAAGGGCAAGAATATGCCAATATTTGGAGGAAAAGTACAAAGATAGGCTACCGTTTGCAACAAATAAGAGAAATAGGTAAAGATAGGCTAAATTTGCGTGGAAGTGAGAGAAATAAGCAAAGATAGGCTAAGATAGGCAAAATTGCATAGGAAACAACAGAAATAGGTAAAACAGGCTAAGGTGTATAGGGAATAAGTAAAATAGGCAAATATAGGCTAAGATGGTCTAAGGATTGCAGGAAATAAGAGTGACAGGCTAGGACAGGCTAAAGTCTGCAGGAAAATGCGTAAAAAGGCTAAATAAGTTATGGTTTTTCAAAATAAATCAAATC
Source organism: Metallyticus violacea (assembly GCA_030762175.1). NCBI lineage: Eukaryota > Metazoa > Arthropoda > Insecta > Mantodea > Metallyticidae > Metallyticus > Metallyticus violacea. The sequence goes on from CM060834.1 coordinate 87,010,245, forward strand.
GCAGATAGGCTAAATTTACTCGAGAAAAAACAAGGCCAAAATTCGGGGAGAAAATTTAGCCTATCTCTGTTTTGACTTTCCTGACAAATTTGTTAATTTTAGCCATTTTTAAAGCAAAATCAGCCCTTCCTTGCCGTTCTTCAAAGACTAGCAAAAATGGGCTAAATATACTGTCAAATTTAACTTACCTTTGCTATCTTGGTCCTTTTCCTCTAAAGTTTAGGCTATCTTTGCCTATCTTATCCTTTTCCTTCCGAGTTTATCCTATATTTGCCTTTTCTCTCCAAATTTAGCCTATCCAAGCTTATCTTCGCCTTATTCGGCAAAATTTATCCTATCTTTGAGTATCTTTCCCTTTTCCAACCAAATCTTAGTCTATCATTCCCAAAATATATCGAAATAAATTAAAGATAGCCTATATATTAAAGTAAAGGGCAAAAATAAGCCAAATTTTGCCGGATTAATGGAAATTTAGGCTAAATGTGTTAGCGAAATGCAGCGATAGGCTAAACTTTGACCAAACATGGCAAATATAAGCCAAATTTATCCTTAAAAACAATTATAGGCTAAATTATGCCAAAACAAGGCTTAGATATACTAAACTAAATAAAGTTGACCGGAAACAGCAAAAATAGGCTTATATAGGCTAAATATGTAGGGAAAAGTCAAAGATAGGCCAACTATTGGAGCAAAAATAATAAATAGGCAAATATAGGCTAAATTTTGGAGAAAATTAAGCTATTTTTGCCTATCTTTGCCTTATGTCGGCAAAATTTGTCCTGTCTTTGCCCTTTTCTCCACAAATTGACATATCTTTGCATTATTTCGGTCAACTTAGCCTATCTTTTCCTTTTGCGGTCAAATTTAGTTATCTTTGCCTTATTTGGCACCATTTAGCCTATAATTACCTTTTGCTACTAAATGTATAGCCTATATTTTGATTATTTTGGTTATATTTTCTTTTGTGAACAAAATTAACCTAAATTTGCCTTATTTCGACAAAATTTAGCTTATTTATGCCTTTTATTCCAAAATATAGCCTACTGTTTCATTATTTCGGCATAGTTGGGGAAAGATAGGCTAACATTTATTCTCAAAAGGGAAGATATGGAAAGATAGGCTAAATTCCCTCCCAAATGTAGCTTATGTTTGCCTATCTTTGTCTTTTTCCTCTCAAATTTACCCTATCTTTGCCTATCTAAAACTTTTCCTTCCGAATTTAGCCTATCTTTGCCTATGTTTTCCTTTTTCTCCAAAATTGGCCTTTTTTGCCTCTTTTTGCCCTTTTCCTACAAAATTTAGCCTATCTTTGTCTATCTTTGTTTTTTCCTAAAAATTTAGCCTATCCTTGCCTTTTTCTCCAAAATTATCCTGTCTCACCCCATCTTTGCCTTTTTCTCCAAATTTTAGCCTATCTTTGCCTATCTTATTCTTTAGAAATCTTTGCTTTTCACTGACAATTTTGACCTATCTGTGCTTTTCTTTCCCTTTCCCCACTAAATCTTAACCTATATTTGACTATCTTTCCAAAATTATGTCGAAATAATGCAAAGATAATCTATATTTTGGAATAAAACGCAAAATGAAACCAAATTTTGCCAAATAATGCAAATTTGACTATATTTGGTCACAAAAGGCAATTATAGGCTAAAATGTGCCGAAATAAGGCAAATATAGGCTACATTTGGTTGCAAAAGACAATTATAGGCTAAATTGTGCCGAAATAAGGCAAAGATAACCTACATTTTACCGCAAAAGGCAAAGATATGCTAAGTTGTGCCGAAAGAATGCAAACACTTGTCAAATTTTGGAGCACAAAGCAAAGATAGGCTAAATTTTGCCTAAATAAGGCAATAATAGGCTAAATTTGGTCAAAAAAGCAAAGATAAGCAAAGATTCTCTAAATTTTGGAGAAAAAGGTAAAGATGAGCAAAGATAGGCCAAAATTTTCAAAAAATGGGATAAAAACGCAAAGATAGGCTAAATATTTGAGGAAATTATGAAAAATGAGCGAAGATAGGCTAAATTTGGAGAAATTGGGGGAAAATGTCAAGGATAGGCTAAATTTTGCTGAAAAATATGAAAGATAGGCAAATAATAGCTAAATTTTGCAGAAAATAGGGGGAGAAGGCAAAGATAGGCTTAAATTCCCCTAAAACGGAGAAAAAAGGTAAAGATAGGCTAATATTACCTGAAAAATATGAAAACTTACCTATCTTTGCCTTTGACAATGGAAAATTGCCTCTCTTTGCCTTAAAGCGTATGTTTTCCTTTTTGAACATTTCCCTATGGACAATAGCCTATCTTTGGCTTTTTGTACATTTCTTTATAGAAAACTGTCTATCTTTGACTTTTAGTTTGATAATGGAAAATTGCCTATCTTTGCCATTGACTATGAACATTAGCCTATCTTTGTCTTTTTGAACATTTACTTATGGAAAATTGCCTATCTTTGCCTTTTGGAACATTTCCCTATAGAAAATTATCTATCTTTGCTTTGACTAAGGAAAATAGCCTATCCTTGCATTTTTGAACATTTCCCTATGGATCATTGCCTATATATATATATATCATTTGTATGTTTCAACATTTCTCTATAGAAAATAGCCAATCTTTGAAGATTGCCTCCCTTTGCCTTTATTTAGGGAAAATAGCCCATCCTTGAATTTTTCTTTATGGAAAATTACCTATTTTTCTTTTTTGAGCATTTTCCTATAGAAAATTGCCTATCTTTGTGTTTATATATGCAAAAATGCCAATCTTTGGCACTGACTATAGAAAATTGCTTATCATTGCCTTTTTGAACATTCCTCTTTAGTAAATTGACTATCTTTGCCTTTAACTATGGAAACTTGCGTATCTGACCTTTGACTATGGAAAATAACATATCTTGCCTTTTTGATTATTTCCCAATAGAAAATTGCCTAACCTTTTCTTTGAGTATGGAAAATCGTTTATATTTTCTATTTTTGAAAATTTTCCTATGGAAAAGAGCATATTCTAGTTTTTTTTTCTATGGAAAATAGCTTACCTTTGCTTTTTTTTCTAAAGAAAATAGTCATCATTGCCTTTTTGCAATGCAAAATTTCTCATCTTTGCCTTTGACTATGGAAAATTGCCTATAGTTGATGTTTGCTATGGAGAATAGCCTATCTCTTCCTTTTTTAATGAAAAATTGCCTATCTTTGACCTTGACTACGAAAAATGGCCTATCGTTGCTTTCTTAGCAAGACTTATAATGTCTTGATCAGTGGGGTGAGGTGTGAGGAAGGATCAAAGAGGCTGCAAAATTGCAGAAAGTTACCCTTACCCCTTGAAGTCACTACTCCTCGCTCTGAAGCAAGCGACACGTTCGATGTAAGTCCAGGGTAAGACTATGAAGTCATCACTGCTACGTTTGTGTTGACCAATCAGAGAAAGGACACTTGTCTAGGTGATTACAACATGAACGAGACAAGGAAGAAAGGGGGGAGGTGGGATTTGGCACATAGCAACACGGCTCATCAATGATTTTAAATAGCCTGTAAATAGACAACTAACAAGTGTATATCACTCAAGCTTAGAGGATAGGCAATAGGCCACCACTACTCATTTATTGGCTGCTATTCATGAATTATGATTTCCTACAAATTACTAAAGGTACTTGTATCTAGATATCAAACATGCTGTTTTTAAGAAGTCTGTAGCAATGGTCCTCTCGGGGCAATGTCGTTTATATAATTATCTACGTTGGAGTCTATGATCACTTAGATATTTACAATTTATATCATTATAGGACAGGATCTATATGATTCCCATTCTTATTACAAATCTTTGAGGATTATGAGAATTACGCGCTTTTCGGACGATACCTGCCTGTGCGTTAATTTGCTGTAACGCACATTTCTATACTTTGGGTGTCGAATACACCAAGTTCTTGACATGCTTCCAAAAGCGTCTAAGAAACTCAGATCAGGAGATCTGTAAACCAAAACACTTTCTTTACTCTATGTAAATATTGTTGGATGATAAGTACAAAAGGGGGTGGCGCCACATCATGCATGAAGCACATTCATTGCATTTGATGGTGGAGCATTTCCTCAGTACGACAGCTAATTCGATTGACAAGAATGGTGATAAACAGTAGCTGTTGGCCTGCTCCGTAGAATATAAAGTTCTACCACTGTGTTATGTACATTGATAGAACATTTATTATGGGTCGTTGATTCTACAATCGTGAGAGAATTTACATCTCTCTACATGTGTAGCAATAAAGGAAACACCTCCTATAGGGGCGATATCCCCCCCCCCATTACTATGAAGGTTTTCGTTTAAAGACCTAATTCCCTATATTGTATTCTTTCCTTTAGTCAAAATTATCTGCATAGCGCTTGTAAAGCATATTGACTTTGGAGTATATAGTTAAATACTTCGCGATCCAAAGAGCTATGAGCCAACCTGCGGTGTTTTTCCACGGAGTGCGTGCAAATTATTGCCTACCGTTGACTGAAATAAGGTCACGCTAGTAGCTTCTGGATCGTATAGTGGTTGAGTTCATTTCACTTATTTCGAGTGGTGTGTTTTATTCTGTATTTAATCTTGAGGTGAATCATTATTCAGTATGTGCTTTCTACTGCATAACGTGTATTTATTTATGATTGATGTGTGTTAACTCAGTCTTCTCGCCAACTTCAAAGACGATTTGAAGAAGATTTTTCAGGTGTAAAAGATCCAGGACATAAAATATTAATCTTTATAATATATTTCAGAATTATCATTATTGGAGAACTGAGAAACATGATATCCTTCACGAATTGCTCCTAAATGACGAAAATATTGTATGGTGTGTCATGGCGGAGAAAGAATTATAGAACCATTTTTTAGATAATTGGTACACCACATACATGAATATAATTTTACACTGCCTGTTATTAATAAAGTATTAATCGATAGAGAGTGTAATTTCACCTTCGATGAAGGAAAATGAGAGTATTTCAAAATTGTACACTTATTAATAAGGATTTGTGACCCCCTCTAAACCTTTTGCGACATTTATCTATGGGGTAAATTTAAAATACCATATATAAGACAAACCCACATATCCTGGAAGAACTGAAACAAAATATCTGTCAGGAATACCCAGCATTACTCAACGTAAACTAAAGCAAGTGATGCTAGTTTTTTAAACAGGTGCCAAAAATGTATCACCAACAACGGTGGCCAGTTTCAGCACCTCGTTTCATAAAGTTGGTAAATAAAATTTATCTTACTTTCTTGTTAAGTGTAATTTTTTAAAATAGTTACCAGCTAGATATGCTTGTAAATTTCGCAACCCATTTCATGTAACATTTCACGTCTCACAGAAAATTCATGCATATATTCTGTATTGATTTAATTACTTGATGTTTCATAACTTTTTCAAGAATTTATTTTAGATATAGTTTTCACACCAAAAGTGTTTAAATTTAAACAGACACTTTATAATATTAATTGTTTGGTTTCTTTAATGAACAATTATTTGTAACGCATCTTTAATACTGTTTTTGCTCTTTGCTATTTTAGCAAACCTCACAACCAAACTTCCACAATTCCTTTGGAGCCTTAATATTTTTAGCATATCTTACACATGTGGCATAATTATAACTTGCCAGTCATAAATTATGTACTTGTAACCAATTGGTTGCTAAAGTGAGGTTATTAAAGTTAAAATTAAATTAATTAAATAGCATCGTAAAGCAGCTGCTTAAAATAGTATTTGAAAATACTAGACTATAAAAAATGAAATTTTGCACTGAAGTGGTAACTTCAGTGTGTTGTAAATCATTAAAACAAAAGGCAAACGTTACTATTTATAACACATTCAGATTCCCTTAAATGCTCTGATTATCACCTTCGTAGGTAGAAGTGTTATCAGACTAAATGTCAAATTAAAAACTACTCAAAATCCAAATATATCATATCTCTTAGTAATTAAAATAAACATAAACTATGCCTAAAGTGTTTAATTTGCAAGGATTGAAAATCTATCATTAATAAAATGTACCTTAAATATTAATAAAGCTTATGGCTAATGCTGTATCATTAAGAGCAAAATACTAAGGGATAGGGTGAATTACATGTGCATATGTGATGTATGAATGAATTTATTTATTACTAATTTATTTACATAAACACATTTACAAGTTCTTTAATTTACCTAACTACTGAAGCTATCTTTCGCTCATAAGCAATTTCCAGAAGACTTGTGCTTACCTATACTTAAATTAACAACTTGTAAAATATATTGATTTAGAGTTGTACATTTTCAATACATGACTTTTAAACTTATAACAATTAATAAAAATAATTTAAATAGCACAATATTTTATTACACCTATTTCTTGAGGTGCGTAAACATAAGCTGAACCTCAATCTACATCAATATTCTGGTTGTTAGTTATCAGAGGATTTTAACCCTTTTTATAAAACTTAATTACTCTAAAATAGATTATACATGCCCTTCTTATTGTTATCGTGTTCTTGACCGTCCTCATTTATTTTTGTGTTAGCTAAACAAATAAATATCCTATGTAGGTACCTAATATCATTTTCAGCGTTTGACTTTAAGGGTCTTTCTCTTTGCCCATTTTAGTATAACTTGCTCTTTCCAAAATTTTGCTTTTCACATTCCAGAACATAATACCAAATGCTATCTGTTTTGTTATACAGTGACTATATATTCTTTGCTATCTTTATCTTATATCAGTTAATTTATCACACAATAATAATTTTTTCTCTTTCCCATATATTGTTTATGCCCGTATAGAGAGAGTTTCAACGATTTTTAATGGAATCTAGTTAGCTTATTTTGTCTTTCAATGTACCATATTTTTTATTTCTTTCTATAAGCCTATTATAACCCCCCTCCTCTCCCTTCCGTCGTAGATAACCATTCCAATTTTCAGTATAATATTTTGAACCACATATATCCAAGACGGTTTCCCTTTTATTTGTTCTTGAAACAACAGACATGTTTTTGCATATAAATTGTCATTCGATCCCTTTGTTCTATTCCAGTATTTTATTGTTATGTTTTTAGTTTTGCCTACATTACTAGATATTCCTGGTTCGGCTAGTGCTACATGGTTTCCACATTGTTCTTGCTAAGTCCAATACAGTTTTTTTTTGATTGATTTATTTACGGACGCTCTTTAACATCTTAGGTCATCGGCGTCCCATTCAATTCAGGGCGTGAAACGGCCGACAAATTTTGCTCAGAGGCCTCTCTTTCAGGCTTGAGATTCTTTTTCGTGCCGTAAATGTACGGCATGGGACCCACGGCTTTACTTCCCTTCCGAAGGAAGCCATACTTAGGATTTTTACGCCCGAAAAAATCCATCGGTCCTGGCCGGGTTCGAACCCGCGATCTTGGGTTTAGGAGGCAAGTATGGTAACCACTACACCACCAGGACCGACTAATACAGGGTGGCCCAAATAAAGGTAACTGAAATGCTTTAGTAAGTATTTATACAGAGCGATTACCATCATAAAACTATGTGTTCTCTATGCCTTCTACCGTTGTGTACGACATGTTCTATACGGCCCATTATCCTAGTGACCATAGCATCACACTACTCCTCTGTTATGCTGTTTCATTGTTTTTACTAAGGTCGTCGGGACTACGAATGGGTCTCAAGTGGAATGAGATGAAGTTAGTGGTGAAAATAGTGAGTATTTGTTTTAATTAAGGACGCTCTTGAACATCTCAGGTCATCAGCGTCCCATTCTATTGAGGGCGTGAAACGGCCGATAAATTTTGCTCAGAGGTCTCTTCTTGCAGGCTCGAGGTTCTTTTTCGTGCCGTAAATGCACGACACGGGATCCATGGCTTTACTTCCCTTCCGAAGGAAGCCATACTTAGGATTTTTACGCCCAAAAATCCATCGATCCTGGCCGGGTTTGAACCCGAGATTTTGGGTTTAGGAGGCAAGTGTGGTTACCACTACACCACCAGGACCGACTGAAAAAAAAATTAAGAATAATTTTAAACTTGTAATAATGTGAATATAAACGATAAATAAACAAATGTAATAGAGGACTGTATAGTGTGGTGGAGTATCGAAAGGGAACTTTTTATAGGATATATAACAGTATTGTTTGTATAGAATGAGAGGGGGTAAAGTGATTGAGGCAAAAAGGCAATGGCGAAACAGTGAAGAACAAGAAGGAGATGAAGAAGAAGAAGAAGAAGAAGAAGAAGAAGAAGAAGAAGAAGATAAAGATGAAGTAAAGTAAAATATAATAAAGCTGTTATAATAACTTTGAAACTTAAACTAAATCTTTTTCTGTTGTTGAGAAAATTTTGACATACAAATAAAGTGAAGTTATATGATTTGTAAACATAATCCAGCGGCTAAGTTTTGTTTTTACTTGCCATTTGCTTCCTCTGAGTCTTTCATTTCTCCAACTTCTAAACTCAATTTTACCTGTAACATGTCTGGATGGACTTAGCTTGCTCCTGAGTTGTTCATCTTTGGAAACCTTGCCTGTTTCTCTCCTATCTGTCTCCTGTACGTCTCTAATTTCCTTGTGTTATACATGAATGTTTATCTCTGTCCCTCTCCGTTCCATTATTTTCTCAAGCTCCCCAACCAAGACTGTGCCTTCCCTCGTTTCCCTGATATCTTTGTGAACGTTCCAAATGAAGTTCTACCCTTACTTTGGCCAAGTTCACCTCAGAGCGGAGTACACTTAAATGCGGTTTCTAATTAAATTACCGTACAGAGATGTAAAACAACCTGTAGACTGAAGGTGCAGACTCCATACCCTAACGAGCAACGTCAGTAAATCTGTTAAGGATGTAAATGTGATCACTGCAGAGGCGTACGTATAACAGAGGGATGATTTTCGGAGAAGTTACAGTATCGTGATTATATTGTTCTCAGTAAACTGTAAAGCAGAAGAGTTTAAACTTGCTCTGTTATGTTACTTTCTATGCCTATTAATGCAATATACGAGAGTTGAGTGAAGGTAGACTGTCTATGAACAACATTTCTCACTGAATGGGTTTCTTTTAATGTACAAAATGTTCTTTAATTATCTGCCATTACCACCCAATTTATATACCATTTCTGCAAATCTATCATCGAAGAAGTTCATTCGATATTTCAGCAAGCAATGCCTTACAGCCATCTACCCTTTTTATATGTACAGGGTGTTCTTTAATCCATTTAAACCCATAATATGAGCATACTTTAAATGATTAGGTATAAGTATTATAATAAATGACTATTAAAGTAAAAATACAAAACATTGTAGAAATTTACACATACAGGATAAGCGAAAAGTCCCGTTGTTCTATATTTATGAATTATACGCTTAGGACGTAAGTGTAAGTTCTACTATGATTTCTGCAACGACTGACGTGACGCCATGCGTTCTCGTTCATTTTAATAAGCATTTTCGGTGTCACTTTTTGGAAGGCGGCATTAATAACCGCTTTTAAAGTTTCGTCGGGAACGGTGCTATCGCACTCTCTCCTTAATGAAACCTCATAATGCATTATTGTATGGTGAGGTCAGAGCTGCAGGCAACAGTGCAAGTGATTCTTGATTTCTGCGTTAAATCCAACAATTTGGGAACCTACCATCGAGTCAGTCAATGACGACAACAGAAAATTTAGCCGGTGCATCATCTTTATGGAACCAGGTTGGTGTCTGCTGCTTGCAGCTGCGGGCCTAACTAGGTAGTAATAGAGGTGTAGTGGTGGTAGTGGTAGTAGTAGTAATAGTAATGATC